>ML813746.1:44874-58280 GCA_009831015.1 Picea engelmannii
CATCTTTTATAAAGATAAGTTCTCTCTGTTATGGTATTATTTACCTGTATATGAATGTATTTTCGCTGTGTATTTAATTATCATTTAATTGAATCCTAAGAATATGCATGCTTGTTGGTTAATGTTGTGCATGTCATTAAATCCTTTTATTTTATGAATCCTTATTAATTTATAAGGGTATCAGTAAGAGAGAGATGTCCAAGGGTGGGCTTGAAGGTGGCATACCCCGGCCTGTGGGTGGCTGGGTATGTTACAGTTTGGTATCATAGCTTCTGGTTGAAACATCGGGCTGGTATGGGTCAGGTCTATTGGTCAGAGTCTCATGGTCGAGATCGAATTCTGACCGTGAAGTTGAAAATCTCAGGAGGAATGGCATTGCAGAGTCTACGTAGGAGCTAGAACATCAGGGATCCTTTGTAAGGGTTCGAAGGATCGTGACCATCCCCTATGAATTTGGGAACGATTGCCACAGTGGGATCAAGAGCGATCTGGGATCATTGGATCGAAGGCCAGGGGAACAAGGGTCGTCTGATGAAAGCGAAGAAAAGGTTAAGTCACAACCCTCAGATCCCATTGGAGAGAGAGATCGACGGCTAGGAGAAATTGTGGGGAACCAAGTTGCATGGGAGTTAATTTCCCAAGGTAGTCCCGCAATCCAAACCATGGTTTCACTGAGGGGTTACGTGTCAGCATCGAAAGAATTGTGGGGTGAAAGGAGGGTTACTCCAAACCGTCAATGGGCGCCCCCACAAATTTAAAGGCATTAAGTGATGTGACATGTTAATGATCTAACATCAAAACTTCGAAGAGCTGAAGTAGATTCAAACCGTTGATCGAGGTGGAAACATGGCATGAGATCCTGCACTTCACGGATAACCAATTCAGAAGAAAGACGGATGCGAAAAGCTAGAACTTCTGAAGGCCCGAAGCCCGAAGTTCATATGGATCATCCATTAACAAGGACACACAGCGCCATATCTCTCACTTCAGAGACTTACTACTCCAGAAGGTTTTGCAGAGAGAAGCACTAGGGAAATAATTACCCGAAGTCCCGATGTAATTGAGGACCATTGATTTAAAATCAACAAGAGTCGTTGATCCTTGCAGTAGTATCTCTCGAAGTCATGAAGTCCAGGGATAATACATGTTGGCAGGTTGGCCAGTTCAGTAATTCGAATTTCGGGAGAATTGGAAGTTTGCTAGTGTGGAAACTCCCAAAGCCCGAAGAGTTGAAGTGGCGGGGCATGATGATGTCACCTGGAGGTGATGTGGACCCGTGAAGGTTAATCAGTTAGAAAATTTGGATTTCGGTAGAATTGGAAGTTTGCTAGTGTGGAAACTCCCAAAGCCCAAAGAGCCAAAGTGGCGGGGCACGATGATGTCACGTGGAGGTGATGTGGACCCCTGAAGGTTAATTAGTTCAGAAATTCGGATTTCGGGAGACATGAGTGAAAGCGTAAAATATTCCGAAGCCCAAAATTTTGAAGTGACGTGGTTTGCAGACGTCACATGGGATGACGTGGACACATGGGATGTGTTCCACATGTCAGTGACTTTTGAACATGTGGAGGATTGAAATTTTAATTAGAACATGACACGTGTCACCCACCTTATTGGGCCACGTGTCCGCTTCTAGTATTTCACCACGTGGCGACAGATCATGTATTCCGGAGATTGGGTACTCCAGAGGAAAAAATAAGTGACAGGTTGCGTTGGGTCAAGAACTCCCGAAGAGCCGAAGTGATTCACAGCCATTCGTCGACGGATCATCGACTTCGGGTGAAAGAACTCCGAAAGAAAACCAATGCGGAGAGTTTGAAACTCATGAAGCCCAAAGAACCAAAGTGATTTATAGTTGTGGATCTACGGGAGGACACACGTCGACGGATCGTGAACTCCGGGTAAAAGCGTTCTAGGAGGAAGCAAGTGGGGGAAGTTAAGACTTCTGAAGGCTAGAGTTATGAAGTGGATCTCGATCATTGATCATGAAAGA
The DNA here is from genome assembly GCA_009831015.1 of Picea engelmannii. Lineage (NCBI taxonomy): Eukaryota > Viridiplantae > Streptophyta > Pinopsida > Pinales > Pinaceae > Picea > Picea engelmannii. The sequence continues at coordinate 46,868 of ML813746.1, forward strand.
GGAAAAGGATCGTTGATCTGGTCCTGGTTGAAGGTTTCCAAGTCCTGAAGCTCTGGATAAGATCATTTTTCAGCTAAGCGTAGGGTCATGTTTGTGGTCACATGTGGTTGAGAGATGAGGGAAGAAGGGATAGTGGCTGAATTGGTTGTCTTCAAGAAAGAAAAGTGCTAAGGAACGATTTAGCCACGGTTTCTAGTCATGGTCACCTGGGAAGGTGGTTTGAAAGAAGTGCCTATGCAGAATTGAATTATGTATCGGCTAAAGGATAACATGGAAGTGTTATATGATGCAGATTGATACATCTATGTTCTTCGTGAATTGAAAAGAAAAGGGACCTATAACATGGTTTGACAAATTTTGTTTATGATATGCATAATTCTAACAAAATGGTCACTTGTACATTTTGCATAATTAAGGGGTTTAAACATATCAGCTCAGAATGCATATTGAATAAATGGAAGAAGGCGAGGGAGCCTCTAGCCATGATAAGGAGGCTGAAGGCCAAAATACTAGAGTTGGTAATGCAAAGACGGATTCCAATGGATGCAAGGGGAAAGGAGAGAAGGAAACATTAATAGAAACTGTAAGAAGCTTGAAAATAGAAATGCAGAGCTACAAAGCGGACAATGAGAGACTGATGAGAGAGAAAAGTCAGATAAATGCTCAAGTGTTTCAGAGCTTAAATCAGTTGCAGAGGCAAACAAAGAAGGGATCAAACTCAAAACAGGAGGAAGAAGGCAGGTTTCGTGAAAGAAGATAGGATCGTGGAATAGCTAGTTATTTTAGAAGTGCCAACAGAACTCATAGACACCACTAGACTCCTTACTCAGAAATAAATTTTTATGCATCGGAAGATCCCGTAAGCAGTCTAGAGGTGTCTCCTGTTAGGCACCAGATAAGGAGATAGGAAGTGGACATTTTGCAAGGAGAGTTGAGGAAGCTTAAGCCACCCTCCTTTGATGGTGAAAGAGAAAGGGAAGATGATGTCGAATCATGATTACATGCATTCAGGAGATATTTTTAGTTGCATAACTATTCTACCTACCATTTACATGGGAAAGATGCAATATGGTGGGATCAACTGAAGCAATTTGAACATATTAATGAGAGTAGGATCACTTGGAAGTAGTTCAAGAAGTAATTTCATAAGGTGTACCTCTCAGAGCATTTATATGATGAGAAAATGCAGGAGTTCTTTGAACTCAAGCTGGGAAGCATGACTATGGCAGAATATGAGAAGAAATTCTTGGGATTGTTAAAATATGTTGGGTTTATAAACAATGAAAAGGTAAAGATACAGAGATTTTTGAGTGGACTTACAACCTTTTATAAATAAAATATTAGGTATGATGAGCCCAAGACCTTGACCGAAGCCATCAGGAAGGATAAATACCTGTATGAGCAAGGACAGGGAAGGGAATCCCTACAGAAATCTTGGAAGGATAATAGGAAGGGGAAGTCTGATCATAGGAGGAAAGGATTCAAACCTCTCTTCAATAGGAATGAGCCTAATATAAATCATTAAGATCAGTATGCTAAGGGTGAATCCAAGAAAGAATACTTCTTGGGAAAAAGAGGAAGACCACCTACCCAATGTTGGCGATGCAAAGAAGATCACATGTACAAGGATTTCCCACACAGAAAGGACAGAGTGAAGACCGTGCACAACGTCCAAGAGGCTACAACAGTCAAAGATATGGGAAGAATCTATGTAGCTTTAGATGATTGACAAGCAGAGTGCCATTCCAATATGATCAAGGTGGAAGATAATATCATAAATTAGCATGTTGCTATTTTGATTGATTCATGAGCAAGTCATTATTACATTGATCATAAAATAGTGGATAGGTTACATTTGGAGAAAAGTAAGCTTGGAAAATAAAGTTTGGTTCAGCTAGCCACTGGAACCAAAAGGAGAATCCATGATATGGTTAGAGGATGTTCCATAAGTATTAATGGTGTGAATACAAATACTGACCTAAATATCATACCATTGGGGTCTTATGACATTCTAATTGGAATGGATTGGTTGGACACGCATCATGTTTTCCTGGATTGTCATAGAAAGACATTTACATGTCTTGATGGAGATGGAAAACATAGCACTGTGAAAGGAGTTCCAAGACCCATCTCTATAAGGGATATTTCAGCCTTACAGCTGAAGAGATGTTTTAGAAAAGGATGTCAATTGTATGCAACTCATGTGGAAGAGCCAGAAAATACAAAGGGGCCAAGCCTTGAATATTTCTCGGTACTACAAGAATTTGAAGATATATTCCAAGAAATACCAGGGTTGCCACCAAGAAGGGAGATATATTTATCAATTGATCTAGTGCCTGGAGCTGCTCCGGTGTCAAAAACACCTTACAGAATGAGCACACCAGAGTTAAAATAATTACAAATGTAGTTGGAGGAATTTTTGAACAAAGGGTACATACATCCAAGTGTTTCACCTTGGGGAGCACCAGTAATTTTTGTCAAAAAGAAGGATGGAATATTGAGGCTGCGTATTGACTTTCGACAAATGAATAAGTATACTATAAAGAACAAGTATCCTCTACCTATAATTGATGACCTCTTTGGTCAACTAAGAGAAGCAAATATATTTTCGAAGATTGACCTGAGGTCAGGATACCATCAGGTAAGAATCAGGGAAGAAGAGATTCATAAGACAACCTTTAGGACTAGGTATGGGCATTGTGAATTTGTAGTGGTGCCATTTGGACAGACCAATGCACCAGTTCTCTTTATGTTCTCAATGAATGGAATATTCAAAAAATATTTGGATAAGTTTGTCACAGTGTTCTTGGATGACAAACTTATCTATTCTAAGTCTGGAGAGGAACATGAACATCACTTAAGACTGGTATTGCAAGTATTGAGAGAACATTAGTTGTATGAAAATTTTAGTAAGTGTTTTTTTTATTAAAAGAAAATCCATTACTTGGGACACATTATTTCAGAACAGGGCATACCAGTAGATCTAGAGAAGATTGAATCCATTAGAGGATGGCCGACACCCAAAAATGTGTCAGAAGTTAGATATTTTATGGGATTAGTTTTTTACTACAGAAGGTTCATAGTAGGGTTCTCTAAGATTGCTCATCCCATCACTTCTTTGCAAAATAAGGGAACTAAATTTGAATTAAAACCTAAGTGTGAAGAGAATTTTAATCTGTTGAAGGAATTACTTACTAGTGCACATGTGTTAAAGATTGCTGACCCAAATGAAAGTTTTGTGGTATGTGCAGATGCATGTAAGGAAGGACTTGGGGGATTCCTCATGAAAAATAGGCATGCCATTGGTTATGAGTCTAGAAAGCTTAAGGAACATGAGAGGAACTATGCCACACATGACTTGGAGCTTGCTTCCATTGTCCACGCCTTGAGGATGTGGAGGCATTATCTCATGGGGAAGAGATTTGAATTAAGGACAAACCACATTGGCCTGAAGTATCGTTTTGAACAACCAACCTTGAATGCCAGGAAAACAAGATGGATGGAATTTTTAAGTGAATATGACCTTGATATCAAGCATATCAAAGGAAAAGAGAATAAATTTGTCGATGAACTTAGAAGAAGAGTGCATCTCATGCATGTTACTACTGTTAGTATACATCAGTCAGACTTGAAGAGCAGAGTTTTAGATGGTGTTTCTACAGATCAGCACTACCTACAGGTAAAGGAAATATTACAACAAGGAGATGTAAAACATAAAATAAAGGAGTATGAGATAAAGGAAGATGGATTACTCATGCATAAGAATATAATCTATGTTCCTAGTTTCGGAGAATTGAGGAATTTGGTATTGAAGGAAATGCATGATGTTCTTTATGCTAGACATCCCAATTACCAGAAAACGATTACAGCAGTAAGAAGCCAGTTCTTTTGGACGAGAATGAAAAATGATGTTGTTGATTACATTTCTTGATGTATGGAATGTTAGAAGGTGAAAGCTTAACATAGGCATCCAACAGGGTTGCTACAACCTTTACCCATTCCAGAGAAGAAATGGGAAGTGATCACCATGGATTTCATCACAGGATTACCCAGAACGAATAAGCAACATGATTCCATCATGGTGGTGGTTGAAAAATTAACAAAGGCTACTTATTTTATTCGTGTAAAGAAAACACATACAACGAATAATATTGCAGAAATTTACATGAGAGAGATTTCCAGGTTGCATGGGATACCTAGGACAATTGTCTCGAACAAAGATACAAATTTTACCTCCAATTTCTGGAGGGGATTTTTTAAAGGATTTGGTACAAATCTAAACTTTAGTACAACATATCGTCCCCAAACAGATGGAAAAATAGAGAGGGTCAACAGAATAATTGAAGACATGCTTATAATGTATGTGATGGATAAGCCATCTAAGTGGGAAGATTACTTACACTTGGTTGAGTTTGCATATAATAATGGATATCAAGCTTCTTTGAGAATGATCCCATTTGAAGCCTTGTATGGTAGGAAATGGAATACTCCAGTGAGCTGGGACAACTCAGCAAACAGAGTGGTACTTGGGCCAAAGTTGCTCAAGGATATGGAAGACCAGATGGTTAAGATCAAGCAGAATTTAAAGACAACTCAACATAGACAAAAAGTTTATGCAGAAAAGAACATGACAACTAGAGAATTTAAAGTAGGGGAGCATGTGCTTCTGAAATTGAAGCCCAAGAAAATTTCTTTGAAATTTTGTAGTTGTACAAAGATGACAACTAGATTCTATGGTCCATTTGAAATATTAGACAGAATAGGGCTAGTTGCATACATTCTTGCATTGCCTGCTTCCATGAATTTGCATAATGTATTTCATGTCTCTTTACTAAATAAATATGTACATGATCCTAACCATGTTATTGATTGGCATCTAATTTAGGTAGAGACAGAGGGATACTTTCAGGTTCAACCAGTGTGAGTATTGGACAGAAAGGTCAAAATGCTCCGGAATCGAGTTATAGAGTTGGTAAAAGTTTAGTGGACATGCTACGGTCCTGAAGATGCTACCTGGGAGCATGAAGATGCTATGCAGGTAGAGTACCAACAAATTTTTGAATAAATTTTGAGATTTTGATCTCTATTTTGTATACGCACTAAGGACAGTGCCAAAATAAGTGGGAGGGGATGTAACACCCCAGGTTTAAAACCCCCATTTTAAATAATGTACTTTTACATTGCTAAGAGGCCAGAGTGCCCAAACAATTATTAAGAGGCCAGTGTGCCTAAGAAATGTAATTTTTTTATCACTATTAATAATACATACATCATTGGCTGCTAGATGGACAAGGACTAGAGTTATAGGGGGATATGATTCCACAAGAGAGGGGGCTTGAGGGGATAAATGTTTATTTCCTATTTGAGTTACCATTTGGTATAAGGGAGTGGATCAGTTACGCAGGCTTGTTGGGGGAAGGCCAGGAGGTTCTTGATTCCCCATAAATTACTTAAACCCACCTATGGTCTGATGGGGGGTTCAGATGATGGCTTGTTCATTGATTGTTGTTCGTTCATTCATTCTCTTATTCACTCATCCACTTGACCATTGGTTCATGCGTTCATTCATTTTCTCACTCGCTCATTCATCTCATCCCTGCCGATCACTCATTCATCCATCGTCATTCACATCTTGGCTTGGGAAAGGGAACCAAACTATCGAAGATTAGACATGGTATTGTTGGTTGTAGTGGTCATTAGTGTGATCCAGCCATGACTTGAGGCCTGCATGTCTGAGATGTGTTTTCCTGTGTCCAACGTTGTTCACAACTGTCAGTCCTGAGAGTTCCATCATTGATATTATGGACCAGTTGTGCTGGAGCCCAAAATAAGGAGAAGGACTACCCGAGGGACTGCATGGCAGAGAAGGGTGGAGGTTCGTTCTCTTGGGTGGTGCAAGCTGGGTAGAAGAGAGATGGGTACCTGGATTTTGTGAGTGTTGGGAAAGACTGTGAGATCTTGAGTGTTGACTAGTTTGGTAAGCCAAGTAACACTCTGGAACTATCCTTGTGGATTCATAGCCCTGGATTGGGGGTGACACTATTGTTGAGATTTGGAATAGTAGTGTCTACGATTGGGTGGAAAATCCTTGGTATTCATCCAGTTGGTGTCATATTTTATAAATAAAAGTTCTCTATGTTATGGTATTATTTACCTGTATATGAATGTATTTCCGTTGTGTATTTAATTATCGTTTAATTGAATCCTTAGAATATGCATGCTTTCTGGTTATTTTTGTGCATGTCGTTAAATCCTTTTCTTTTATGCATCCTTATTAATTTATAAGGGTATCGATAAGAGAGAGAAGTCCAAGGGTGGGCTTGAAGGTGGCATACCCTGACCTGTGGGTGGTTGGGTATGTTACAAATATGGATTCAACATGAGCACTCGTACCTAGGAACCTAGATTATAGACGAGCTTCTTAGACCACTTCAATGTTCAACATACACTTGTACATAGGACCCTAGCTTATGGACAAGCTTATAGTACTACTTTATCCATGAGGCCAACACTTGTACATGGGACCCCGATCTCCTATATTACTTCAATGTTGCAATCATCCCTAGTTTATGGTTATACATCATCACTAAGAATTTAGGACAATTATTATTGAAGGGGATGGAATGGTGGTGTAACATCCCCAACCACCCAATCTGGGCCACACTACATGAAAATCGACTTCTGTCACAAATGAATTTTTTAATTTCTTTGAATTATTCTCATTACGACTCTGATATCACAATGTATTGTTTCTCAATACTAACAAATAAAATTATCTATAACGCAATCATTACTGAAAATACCCTCCATATGCTACAATATGCAGTTCTAACAACAAACATTCATACATAAATATGTACATTTTAAACATACAAAATTAGCATAGCATACACACAATAATTGACATATAAACTTATATTAAGAACACTTATCTTTTAATGCTAAATCACCAAATGTGTGTAGACCTCAGATGTTCCTCATAGCCATAGACTATGTTTCTCATAAATTCTCAGCATCGGTTCATCCCTGATCCAAGGCTAGAAACTCCACCAGGGAAGGCTTCCTAAGAAGGACTAAGGTCTAATCAACACAATAAATATGAGGTTACTATTCCCACTACTGCAACTAGCCTACAACCTCTCATTTCCCACATTTTTGTCCCACCTCAAGAAGTGTACCCCTTCTCTACTCAACAGTCCTTTGGTTGTCCCACTTCCCTCGCAGGGCTTCAGTAACAGGCCAGAAACAAAGTCTTAGAGTTCTGCAGCTAATTTCCCAGCGCAACGAAAAACAATATTCAACAGTTCTCTCACTATAGAGACTACTCACAGTATATAAACCCACCTCCTTAGATGCACATGTACCCAACAACCTTCTTCCTCAACCCCAATATCTAGGTTTTCTTGTTACAAGTCACTCCACAAAGATTTCCCTGTACAGGTACAATAAATGGTGATGGTTGTAAGGTATGGATGGAACGATTCTATGGTTCACTTCCTCCCAGAATGATGATGGTAGCATGATGGATAGCATCCTCAAACACTCTATTTCTCCACCATAAGAATGCATGCAAACAACATGACCAGTGGCACAAGTAACCACTTTCTCTCTCTTGGAAATTTGTCCCTCTCCAAGACCTAGGATAAAACATCAGCATATCAAAACTTGGGCTTAGACTCTTTAAAGAAATTTTTATTATATTCCTTGTTTTAGCCCCGTATATTAATCCCCTCTCTTAAGTCCCTTATCCCGCCCCCCTTTCCTTTAGTGGATTTCTAGGCCCCCATACTTTTATTGTTTGGTTGGTTTGCACAACTATGTATTTTATTAATAATTAGAGTGATTACATATAAAAAGATAGGCTCACTAACCTTTTATTATTATATCTCTCCAACCTTGTAACCACACAGGAACTCTAGACTCAAATCATATTTACAATGGCACTTAGGCCCAAAACATCTTGGCTCACCAGTCTATATGTACATTTATAACATGGGGTTCGACCTAGAGGTATTACATCTCGNNCCTTGTTTATGCATTATCCTCAATGTATTATATACACATGTACAATCCAAAATATTCAAAAATATTCAAATATATGTGGTTACTCCTCCTGCATGGCATCTTCATGCTCCCAAGTCACATATTAAGGACTGTAACAGGTCCACTAGACCTTTACCAGTCCTATTGTTCGATTCCAGAGCATCTTGAAATTTCGATCCAATATGCACATAGGATGAACTTGAGAGTCTCCTTCTTTCTCCACCTGAATCACATTCCAATCAATTATATGATTAGCATCAGATACATACTTTTTTAAGAAAAGACACATGGAATACATTATGAATGCACATGGATGTAGGAAGTGTAAGTATGTATGGAACAAGACCAATCCTCTCTAGGATTTCAATGGGTCTACAATATCTTTCTGTAAGTTTTGGACAATTCCCCAACTTCAAGGAACTTCTCTTGGCCTTCCCCTTTAGAAATACATGGTCACCCACTTTAAACTCTTTGTGAGTTCTTCTCTTATTCTATTTCCATGAGCAATTCTGGCCCAACCATTGCTCTATCTGTTGGGTTGTCCCATCTTACTGGGGTATTTCACTTTCTTCCATATAATGCTTCGAATGGGATCATATTCAAAGATTCTTGATACTCATTATTATAAGAAAACTCAACTAAGTACAGATGATCGTCTTATTTTGATGGTTTATCCATCACATAAATTTGTAGCATATATTCAATCAATTGATTGATCCTCTCTATTTTCCCCTCTGATTATGGATGATATGTTATGCTAAAGTTCAAATTTTTCCCAAATCCTTTGAATAATCCCTTCCAAACGTTTGATGTAAACTTGGAATCTTTGTCAGAAACAATTTCTTTAGGCACACCATGAATCCTAGCAATTTTCCTAATATATATATTTGAAATGTTAGTTTCCTTGTGAGTTAACTTCACTAGAATAAGATGAGCAACTTTAGTGACCTTATCCACCACCACCATGAAGGAGTCATGTTGCTTCACTATTCTAGGCATCTTGGTGATGAAATCAATTTTCATCACTTCCCATTTCCACTCAGGAATGGAAAATGGTTGTAGAAAACTATCTATAGGTCTATTCTCATCCTTTACCTTCGGACATTTAAGACATATAGCTATATAATTAGCCACCTCTTTCTTCATACCATGCCAAAAATAGTGTCTCTTGATAGCTGCAATAATTTTCTGGTAACTTCGGTGCCCATCATAAGGTACATTATGCATATCGCTTAGCACCATATCATTCATCTATTAATAATTACGTAGATAAACTTTCCCCCTGTACATGAGGATTCCATCCTCTCTTAACTCAAAATGTTCAAATTTCTGCTACAAACTACCTTGCTGCAGTTTTTCTTTTGTTTGCACATAGTGTTGATATAATTTTGTAGCTTCTAAAATTATGTCATTTAAATTATATGTGCACATGCTAATGGATGTAGCATGCATCTCATTCACCCTTCTGTCGAGTGTATCAACCACCTTGTTCTATTTTCATTTGATATGATTTATCTAAAAGTCATATTCACTGAGGAATTCCAGCCATGTACTTTGTCTGGCATTCAAAGTTGGTTGTCGAAATAACTATTTCATACCACTATGGTATTTCCTTAGCTCAAATCATGTTCCCATGAGATAATTCCTCCATTTATTCAAGGCATGCACTATGGCTGCCAATTCTAAATCATGAGTAGCGTAGTGTCTCTCATGCTCTTTTAACTTTCTTTACTCATAGCATATCACATGTCTATTTTGAATAAGGACTCCACCAAGTCCTTCCTTGCATGCATCATTGCACACAATGAAATATTCATTTGGATCAACAATTCTTAAGATTGATTCATTTTCCAATAAATATTTCAAGTGTTGAAAAATTCTTTCACAATCAGTAGTCCATTCAAATATCACACACCCTTTCTTTGCAAAGAAGTGATTGGGTGAGAAATCTTTGAAAATCCTTCAATAAATATTTTGTAGTATCCTGCAAGTCCCATGAAATATCTCACCTATGATACATTCTTTTGTATCATCCACCCCTCAATGGCTCTTATCTTTTCAGGATCCACAACTACTCCTTCCTTTGAAATGATATGGCCCAAATAATGTATCTTCCTCCGATAGAATGGGAACTTGCTCATTTTTTCATACCGTTGATGCTCCTTTAATACTTGTAGAACCATCCTTAAGTGTCTTTCATGCTCTTCTTTAGACTTAGAGTAGATAAGAATTTCACCTAGGAAGACTGACAAACTTATCCAAGTAATTTCTGAAAATACCATTCATCAAACACATAAAGACAGCTAGTGCATTTGACAACCCAAATGGCACCATTATAAACTCATAATGGCCATATATCGTTTTGAAAGTAGTCTTGTTGATATATTATTCTTTAATCCTCACTTGATGGTATCCTAACTTGAGGTCAATATTGGAGAATATATTTTCATATTTTAGCTGATAAAAAAGATCATGTATCCTTGGAAAAGGATACTTGTTCTTCATAGTCACTTTATTCAACTAACTGAATTCAATGCATAACCTCAACATACCATATTTCTTCTTAACAAACAATATTTGGGCACCCCAATGTGACACAATTGGGTGTATATACCCCTTCTTCAAAATCTATTCAAGATGCATTTGTAATTCTTTCAACACAGGTGTGCTCATCCTATAAGGAGTCTTGGACATTGGGGATGCTCCAGGCATCATATTAATAGAGAAGTTAATATATCTTTTCGATGGAAACTGTGGTATCTCTCTAAATACATCCTCAAACTCTTTCAAGGTTGTATAGTCTTCAATACTTGGCACTTTATCCTTAGGTTCCTCTTCTATATGTACTGCAAATATTTTGCATCCTTTCCTTAAACGTTTCTTTAGCTGCAAGGTTGAAACTTCCCTGATAGTTCTTTCCCTTGGAATACCTTGAACTATTCTTAAGTTTACTTCCTCATCCAAGAAAGTAAATTCTTTGTTATAACAATCTAGGAAAACATGATTCTTGTCCAACCAATCCATACAAATTAGGAAATCATATGAACCCAAAGGTATGATATTCAAATCTACCTTGGTTGTTAGCCCATTCATGTCCATTGGGAAATCCTTGACTATCTCATTAATTATTCTTTTAGCTTTGGTGGCTAGTTGTACAAACCAATATTTCCCAATTTTTCTTTTTGGAAAATGAAATCTTTCCACCATCTTAGGATATATATAACTATTGTAACATCCCGCTCTGGCGCACTGAGGACACTTATTCTTTGAGGACACTTGCTCGCAAGTGATCTGGACCTTTTTGATGTTGGACCTTGTATATTGACTATGATGTGATTGACAGACGATAAGATGCGTTACTATTCATGTA
>ML813746.1:63579-85872 GCA_009831015.1 Picea engelmannii
TGCGACACCTTCTGAGCCGTATCAGTAGTCTCGGGCTGTTTAAAGGCACAGTTCCACTACTGCGACTCTACTGACGGATTCCTTCGAGTCGGTGTCCGTACTGTGCCTAACCCTGGTGTCTGTCTCTTCCTATCGCCAATAGTCTCCCGCCTCCTGTCAGGGGCATGTTGCTTCTTGTGGTCGTTGTGATAGGTTGGGTCATCTTGATGGTATTCGTCTTACTTGCGTCCTGTTGGGTCGAGTGTTGACCTAGAGTCGAGGGGGTTGTTTCTTCTACACATGCGCACACACTTCAAAAAAAAAAAAAATTCACCGGTTGACTGAGTAGCTGTCCTTAGCTTGAGGGTTGTTACAACTATGAATATATCTTGAATCAATCAAAATAACAATAGGTTGGTCATTAATTTTACCTTCCAATTCAACCATATGAAATTGAAATTCAGCTTACATGTTGTCCAGGGCTGCATGGATCCTTGGCATTCTTCTACCCATGTCCTCAACTATATAAGCCTATTGTACATTGTGAATAATCCTTATTTTTTCACCTCTATGAGGGAAATCTCTGTGCATGTGATCTCCCTCGCAACCCCAAAAATTCATAGGTTGTTGTCTTGGTATTTTTCCCAATGTTTTTGAAATCATGGACTCATTTTTAGTTGGCTTCCCTTGAGAATTATTTCTCAAGAATGGGGGCTTGTTCCCATTATTCCTTTTCTCCATCTTACCCTTCTTCTTATCTTCCCAAGCCTTGTGGAAGTTTGGTCTTCCTCTATGTTGATCATAGAGGCACTTGGCTCTCCTTATTTCTTCATCCAAAGTCTTAGGATCACCATATTATATATTGTCATTGAATATTGATGGCATCCCACTCAGAAACCTTTGAATCTTGACCTGTTCATATTTGATGAAGTCAACATACTTCAACAGTTCTAAAATAACCTTTCATACTCATCTATGGACATAACAGTTTGAGTTCAAAGAACTCCTTCATCTTCCTATCATAATAACGTTTGGTCAAGTATTTCTTCTGGAAGTACTTCTTGAAATGATTCCAATTGATCTTCTTCTCATTAATGTGTTGTACTTACAAAAGTTGGTCCCACCACATTGATGTTTTTCCATTTAGCTGGTAAATGAAAATTCGTCCTTCTGCCTGTGAGGAATAATTGTGTAACTAAAAGTATCTCCTCATTCCCAAAAGCCAAGTCTCAACATCCTCATATTTCTTGTGTTCATCATCAAAGGTAGGAAGTTTAATCTTGTTCATTTATCCTTGCAACTCATCCACTCCAAGCCTCCTCTTATGCTTCCTAGCAGGAGATAATCTTGGACTACTCTATTCTCTTCTAACTGACTTCCTTGGTGAGTGATGATGGTGCCTGTCAACACTTGTAGATCCTCTTATTTTATATTGAGATATGTGGTTCTTTAACTTTCTTGATTGTATTTCCTTATCCATTTTCTTCTCTATTTTGTCCAATCTCTGCAACATCTTGATGTTGAATCCATCTTGGTATTCTTTAGCCTTCATAAGCTTCTCATTATCAACATTATAGCTTTGCACATATCTTTGCAGACCCTTTATAGTCTCCACCAAATTCACGCTCTCATCTCTTCCTTCTCAATGTTCATTGGATTCTATCCTTGCATTACCCATGCCCATACCAAACACTATGACTTCATCTTCATAGTTGTAAGTTCTCTGTGCATATTCCATCCCTCTAATCTCAAATCTCTCTGTTGAATTCTACTTGGTTCTATCTGTGCTCTTCATTTTGAAAAATGTGCATGCAACATGATTTGCGGGACAAGAATAATTTAAAAAATCCACCACTTTGTGCATCATTCTTCTCTTCAAATGCACCAGAAATATTATTTCTGATTTCTTGTGAATCTTAATGTCTCTTTTTACATTTTTGAGTGAATACATGGACTCCTCTATCCACAACCTTTCCCACGATTATGCTCATGCTAAGTTTTGAGTTTTGAGCAGAAACTTATTGATAGCATGGGAAAGGGAAGAAATATCCATTAGCACAAGCAACATAGTTTCAATGCTTAGCAATCATCCAATCATTCCTTCAAATTTAATCTCAGTCGTCAAAACATTTCACCCACACTTAGAAACTTTTCCTAAGTTTTTCGTGGGTTCATAATCACATTATCCACTCTTGTTACTTTTTTTCGGCCTACGAAATGAACCGTCACATTTTGCCACCTTCATTTCGCACCTAAGTTGACCTGCAAATGTGTGAAGTCTTTCATGAATATTCCCTTGTATATTTTCAATACTTAGAAAACTTTTCGTTTTATCGCAAGTTCATGAGTCAATTTTTCTCTCATTACAACTTTTGCCTCCTCCAAAATGCACCGTCGTGTTTAGTTGTATCCACTTTACACTTTGACAAATTCTTGAGATTTATCACACTCCATGGAATGTTACACTACTTCTTTGCCATACCCATCACACCCGCAAAGTATTGACAATCAAATTTCATGATCTCATCGTGCTCCACGATGTCTTGACACTTAGTCAAATTTTGAAACTTCACCACAGGTATGTGGGTTTGCGCAAATTTTCTTATTTATTCACATACTCTCGACCTTCTCTGTCTGACCGATCCATTCCTTTACTTAGTCAATTCTTGAACTCTCACCATAGTTCTGGATTCAAGGTTTCGCAGAACATGCAAGTGCCTTTCCATGAAACTCCTTATCACCTACCCTCTGCCACCATGGCAGTACACGTCATTCTTCTGCCATGCCAACTGACATGTGCCCTCCCGTTATGTTGATGTCACCGTACAGAAAAGTACCCATTTTTTTCCAATTTTTTAAAATTCCCCAATTCAAAATTATTGGCTTGATCTCCATTGTAGTTCTAAATCCAAGCTTAATACAACTAATTCTAGCCCTATATACGTCAATTTGACTCTTGTATATGAAATTTGACTCTTCCTCATTGAATTTCCCATGAATTCCCATTGCATTATTGGGGATTTTTCCCAATTTCACCATGGGCCCTCTGCAATTTATGAATTTTTCTCAGTTACAAGTTGAAAATTCCCAATTTGAGATTTAGAATTGTGTATTTTTAACCCTAGTGCTAAATTTCTCAAATTCCCCATGAATTATTTCCCAATTTCATAGGGATACTTTTGTCAAGCATATCAGAGACATTCTCTGAAATTTAAATTTATGCAACTTATATCTCTAGTGTTATGTTAGTTGGGCCATGAAAGATTAGTATTGAACCTATGACTCTGATACCACTTTGTAATGTCTCCAGCCACCCAGGTTGGGCCATGCTACACAAAAATTGACTTCTTTCACAATTGAATTTTCAAATTTCTTTGAATTCTACCCAAATTTATGGCTTTGATATCACAATGTATTGTTTCTCATTACCAATAAATCAAATTAGATCCGATGCAATCATTACCTAAAATTCCCTACATATGCTACAATATGCAGTTCCAAATGCAAGCATTCATGCATAAATATGTACATTTTAAACATACATAATTAACATAGCATACACATAGTAATTGGCATAAAAAAATATAATAAGAACACTTATCTTTTAATGGTAAATAACCAAATGTGTGCAGACCTTAAACATTCCTCCCAGCCATAGACTCTAATTCTCATAAATTCTTAGCAGCAGGTCACCCCCATCTAAGGCTAGAAAATCTACTAGGGAAAGCTTCCTAAACCAGAGTAAGCTCTAATTAGCATAATAAATCTCAGGTTAAGGTGCCCATTGCTGCAACTATCCTATAGCCTCCCATTTCCCACATGCATGTACCACCCCAGGAAGTGTACCCCTTCTCTTCTCAACAGTCCTTCAACTATCCCACTTCCCTTCAAGGGATTTAGCAATAGATGGACAGAAAGTCTCAGAGATTTACAACTAATTTCCCAGCACACTGACAAACAATCTTCAATAATTATCTCACTAGAGGGACTACTTATGGGACTAACAACCTTCCTCTTTATATGAACACATGCTTGAAAACCCTCTTTCTCAGCCCCAAGATCTAGGTTTCCTTGTTACTAGTCGCTCCCCAAAGCTTTCCCCATACAGGTACGAAAAATGGTGATGGCCATAAGGTATGTATTGAAAGATTCTAAGGTTACCTTCCTCCCAGAATGAAAATGGTAGAATGATGTAGAGCATCCTCAAACAAACTAATTCTCCAACATAAGAATGCCTACAAACAACATGACAAGTGGCACAAGAATAACCACTTTCTCTCGCTTGGAAATTTGTCCCTCTCCAAGACTTAGGATAAGACATCAGCATATCAAAACTTAAGCTTGGTTTCTTTAAGGAATATTTTATTATATTCCTTGGCTTATCCCCCTAGCTTAAGTCCCTCTCTTAAGTCCTTTATCCCCCTCCCTTTCCTCTTATGGAGCTCTATCCCCCCATACTCTTCTTGTCTGGTTGGTCTGCAACAACAATGTATTTTATTAATAATCAGATTGATTACATATTACAAAGATAAGCTCATTGTATTTTTATAATTCTGGCTCTCCATCCTTGTAACCAAACAGGCACTCTGACCTCAAGCATATTTACAATGCCGCTTAGGCCCAAAATATCTTGGCTCACCATCCTATATGTAAATTTACAACTTGGGGTTCGACCTAGGGGTATTACAGGTGGGATCCTCCATAAGGGTATAATAGGTACCTATGGGCCTATTAGATCATGTATGGTGACCAATTAATATAATGTCGACTCTAAGGTCCACTATTAAATAAGGCCCACTAAGTATTTAGCATTAAATAATTGTAATATGGCCTCACTAAAGAAGTCCCGGTAGGTAGTTATCATTTGGTTATGGTTATGGTTAAGGTTTGCTAGGTAGCTAAAAATAAGGATGAAGTACTCCTTATGCAGTTGCAAGCAAGGAGAATGCTTCTCAAAGGGGGATGTAATGGTGGGATGTTCCCTAGGGGGGTAATAGGGTCATATGGGCCCATTAGATTTAAGAATAGGATAAGTATGGTGGTATTTGATGTAATGTGAATTA
The DNA here is from genome assembly GCA_009831015.1 of Picea engelmannii. Classification (NCBI taxonomy): domain Eukaryota; kingdom Viridiplantae; phylum Streptophyta; class Pinopsida; order Pinales; family Pinaceae; genus Picea; species Picea engelmannii. The sequence continues at coordinate 68,622 of ML813746.1, forward strand.
GGTTGACAATTATATTTATGATTAAATACAACATATTAGGTAGTTAGCATTGAATAAATATAATGTGGCCTCATTAATGAAGGTCCACTAGGTAGTTAGAGTTTGATTATGGTTAGTGTTTGCTAACTAGCTATAAATAAGGATGAAGTCCCCCTTATGAATCATTTATTGAATTCTAGCTCATTGAGAGGTTTTCCCCTTAAAGAAGCAAGTGGACAAGAGTTGATCCTCTCATAAAAGGATCATTGCATTGTGTTTCAGTAACTTAAGATTTGTATTAATGAATTATAATGGCTTTATTGAATATGTGGTTTGTGATAATTTTATGTGCTTAAGATCCTAGCATGCTACGCCTAGAAAAATATCAATACATGCCTATAGAAAAATGACTAACCAAAAGAGGGCCTAATATGGAAGTGTACTATTGTTTAAAAAAATTAATATTAAGACTACACAAGATAGAAATACATTGATAACAAAATAAACACATCATGCAACATCATACAAATAATATCCATCAATCACATATCTCTTTTTAATTAAAAAAATAGCATTATATCCCAATACTATTATTTTATGAATCTCACAATCATGATTAGGAAATGTATATGTTCCCTAATCCCATGTATTTGAGGATGAGAACTAAATAACCACATTTCAGGCATAACACTCTCAATATCACTTCACGACAATAAAAATAAAATCATTTCTTGTCGGTGAAACTAATTTCAGGTATAACACTCCCAAGATCACTTCACGGAAATAAAAATAAAATCATTTCTTGTCAGTGGAACTAAAAATAAGTATTGTCTATAAATATGGATAAAGATTTCACAAGGAACACCTTTGTCCAAAGTTTTACCAACCAGAAACAATGAGAAAATATATTACATGCAAATCGACACATTTCCAAATAGAATTTTTTTTCATGGATGAAGAATGTATTCTATCCTCATGCCCACACTTTATAGTGGAGAAGAAGAGATTGTAAAGAAATTTATTTATCATAACTAAATGTTAGTTCTTTTAACCAAACAAAACTTTGAGATCCAAAAAAAACAGATTCATTTAAAAGGCATTGAAAAGCCTATATGACTAATTGAAAAATAAATTCAATCATGTTGTAGTCCTTGTAGTAGACAACCAAAATTTCTTTACAAAATATAGTGGCCAACATAGTACTTGTCCAGAAATATGTCCAGAAATATATTTGGGAAAAAAAGGAACATTGTTTATAAAACAATCTTCAATTTAGAGAAAGAAAAGCGAGGAAGATTGTTAAGAATTTCTAAATGTGGCAACAATGTCATCGACAAGAACTTTAAATCCCCCTTGTACATGAAAGTCTCTAAGCTCTAAAAATGTGAGGGCAATGTCCTTATGGTATTGCTTGTAAGAGATTTTTGTTAATGACTTGCATAATGTGCAATTGACCTTTAAACCATTTAATCTATTTTACATTCCAATCTATGAACATAAGAGTATGGTTTGTTTTCTTGGAAATCATAACTATGGGAAATATCATCTAATATAAGAAAAGAGGTTGGGGTTATATGCTTACAAGTGGTGCAGAATGGTTAAAAGGGTCACACAAAATTTTTCTTCACTTTTATCATACCTTCAATCTACATGTAAAAATGACTTTTGTTAGTCAATAATATCTTACATAATGAAACAAACAATCATGTATAGCTAGAAGCGAGACAACAATGGAAGAAAGATTGCTAGAAAAAAATCTTATAGCATGAATAGTAGTGTTGGAAAGGAAAATACAGGTTTTGCTTTGTCATATTATCACTAAGTAGTTGAATGCAATTTGAATATTTGATGTGCAATGTGGAACTTCCCTTTGGGACATTATGTGCAATATTCTTGAACAAGCACCATTCCATGTCAATTTTTCTTGTACTTGGAAGTAGAGGTCTTTGTATGAGTGGTTCATCTATATTTGAGAGGCATGCAAACGATTTTATTGGCTTAGGATCGAAGATGGAATATAAGATATGCTTGAAAAGAAGAGATAAAATACATAGACATGGACAAAACCAATGGCAACGTAGAGAGTAGAAGACTTATTGTTGTTGTACTTTGCTCATATTGTCTATGTTTTAGAAATATTTCATATTGATTTTTGTTTAATGATTAAAGTGATAATGGCACTAAAAAATCCAACAAGGTATGTGGTGTTTTATGTAATGAGCTCAGATATGGCGATGTCTAGTGTAAGGTGGTGATTGTTTCAAACTCTAGGGATCTACTCAATGGTGGAGTTTTGATTGAGCATTATATAGTACATTGCATCCCCTCATTCAGATGTGGTCCTCAATCGAAAGATAATTTTTTTCATGCATACACTCATGCCAAACATCAACTATGGAATGAAATGGGATATGATATTATTTCCAACATTGACACTTATTGTTAGTTGACCATGTTTATTGACAATATCAACATGCACTAGTTCTATTTTTGAAGGAGCAACCAAGGTCGTATAAACTAAGACATTGCATATAATGTCTAATTGAATATTTTAGGGTTGGAGCTTACAACCATAGAAGAGTTTTGTAACAAGTAAAGATTTTTTACTGTTGTGTGATTATACGACAAAATCGATTCAAAATAACCACGTGATGGATTTTGATCATAGAACAATATGTTATATTCATATCCAAGTAATGGTGAAAAAAAGTAAAAAAAAAATTGCAAAGGTTTGCAGAGAGGCTAAATAATGTGCAATAAATAACAAATAAATAATTCAATTTATGCACATTCAAAAAAAAATTAATACAATAAATGGTATTAAAATCCAAGGTAGAACAAACTTACATTATTATTATGTAACGTATTTAGAATATTGTAATTTCTACTCTAAACAGGCACAAACAATTGTTATGAGGCAAGAGAGTGATTTTCTATGGCCAAATTTGGATAGAATCTAAACAGGCACAAACAATTGTTATGAGGCAAGAGAGTGATTTTCTATGGCCAAATTTGGATAGAAACTAAAGGCTAGGGTGAAACAATAAAGGTCCTTAAGTATTTGGGATATCGAATTAAGTTATGGGATATGAACTTGTATGTTTCAATCTACATTGAATTGTGGTTATCTAGAATAAAAGTTTGAGGTTATTTTTTACCACACTTAGTGTGGTTATCTAGAATAAAAGTTTGAGGTTGTTTTTTATCACACTGAATTGTGGTTATCTAGAATAAAAATTTGAGGTTGTTTTTACTATGGTAAGTAAAAAAGATGTTGCATTAGCATGATTTATAAACATCACAAAATAAGGAGAAAATATTAGCCCGTCGTTATATTGTTAAAGAAAATTTCATCACACAAAATAAACCATTAAAAGCAACTCTTCTCCCATGCGAACATTTGGCCTCCATGGACCCAAGGCCAAAGGGAGAAAAAGAGCTCATCGAATGCGTTCAATATAGCTAGTAACATGAAGTCGATTAATATATGCACTAGATTTAATTGAAATTATGGATAACCAAAAAAGCCTCAAGGTATCAAATAAGAACATGAGACAAAGACAACATCCACACCACTTTTAGTTTTATGGTGTTCATAATTTGAAAAGTAGAATTAAAATAAATAGAGGTCAAGCAATTCCCACATAGATTACCTTAGGCCTAGAATAAAAAGGACACGGATAGCCTTCTGCTAGAAAAGACAAGGAATTGACAATACCAAAAGTAAGGAAGCCTTTCATTGGTCATTATCTAAAATAGGTTTGATCTTTGGAAGCCTTTCATGCATACAAACGATGACAATGACTCCACATGTGCAACATGGACGATGACAAAGCCTGCCCAACAAACCTCTATCCATTCATGTCTTGACATGACTGGTGAACCCACCTTGATGTGCATTATGCCAAAATACACTCCAAATCAGATTCAGTAATACTTTTGTAACTACATACATCCACCACATGATTCTCTCATTTCTTTCTTATTCCATTGGTTCTCATTCCAATTAGGCCATGCAACCAATGATGAGAAAAGCGTTTTAGATTTCCAATTTCTTCATATAATTTTTTTCAAGGAAACCACCTAAAATTGAAACATATTTGGAATCACGCATGGGATCGCAGCGGGGTCCACAATTCAAATAGCATCAACTTTTCAATAATTTCATGGTATTATAGGTTAATGATTTCAAAGTTCACTTCTCAAATATTTGTTTAGATGCAAATAACTTAGATACATTAATTGTTTTGTTAAGAATGTTTATGTATAAGAATTATGTACTTGGTTTATAGGGAAGGTAATATTATTGTGGATGGTCTGTTGAAACGTGTTCTTCAACAAGTTCCATAGAAGATTATATATTATATGTGTGAAGAGGGTCATAAAGGATCATTACACTTTTTAAATTTCTACTAAGGGGTTGGCCCTAATCTTTCTTTATTACTATTATGGAGTTATATCATGATGAATGTTTTGGTGTGTAGATCCTCTTGCACTCAGACATAGGAAGTTTACTTTTATATTTTTCACGCAGTTTTGGGATTGTTCTGTCTCTTTTGAGTTTGGTTTTAAAAAAACTTTGGAGGTATGTTGCCATGATAGTCATGTAGACCATGAGATGTTGCTATATATGTCTTTTTTTGGGCATCCTAGATGTTGATATTTGTGAAATGATATCTTTTTGTGAACAATTTATATTTTGAATAATATAAAGCGAAATTTTTTTAAGGAAAAAAAAGAAACAACCAAAAATTCAAAAATAGGAAAAAGAATGTTGAAGTATGTATTACGCAGGAGCAAATGAAGATGTTCGTTGAATAATAATTAATGAAAATAATCAATAAACACATTGAGATTATAAAAGTAAATGTATTTAACAATTTTTATAAAGTAGTCGTTGAAAGAGGAGAGGATGGGAAACAATAATTATAATATTTAATGATGATGAGTTAAGATTAGTCAACAAGAAAGAGGGAACCAAGAAAGTTAGAAATGTCAATTAATAATGATCAAGATGTGTTATAATGCTATAGAATAATGATGTATTATAATAATATTGTTATAATGCTATAGAATAATAATGTATTATAATAATATAATATAAAAATGTATTAAGGTAATGTATTGTGATGTATTATTATATTTTATTATTATAATGTGATAATAAGAAAGAGAAGATAAACTTAATGATGAAGGAGGATAATATAATATAATATATATAATGTAATGTATTGGGAAAAAACTAAAGAAAAGATATGAAAGGGGAATTAGAGAATATATATTATGGTTATGATATTATATAATCTAAAATGATAGATATAAAGATATGATAATGGAGATAGAGATTAAATACTTTTACTTTTATAATTTTAATCAATTTATTGATTGTTTTCATTAGTTATTATTTAATGGTCATTTTCATTTCTTCCTACTTAATATATATTTCGGTATTTGTTTCTCTATTTTTGATCTTTTTGTTGTTCCTAGTGATGATTGGAGTGTACACTTGAAATATTAGACGTTTCAAAATCAAGTACATAGTTCTTATCTAAAAACATTCTTAACATTATGTCTACCTGTAAAAACTTACATTTTTAGATCAATTATTTTGTTATTAAACCTATAATATTATATTTTAATGATTTTAAAAGTGTAGTGTTAAATAATTGAAGTGGTAAAGTCTATGCATTTTTTCCTATATTCAAAAAAATATAATAATAAAAATAAAAGAATAGGGTTGAGGTAGGGAAAAGAATAGAGATTAGAGAAGCCAAATTGCAATCAGTTTTGTATAGTAATATAGAATTATTATGTGCATTTAAACAATAATGCAAATAAATTTTTGACCAACCACATAAATGGATGATGAATAATAATGTTTTCATAAAGAGTCCATTGCTCTAATTTCTAGAGTCATCATGCCTTAGATATCTACATATAAAAAACTATTACCAAGCGACTTAAAGGAGAAGAATCAATATGTTTGCAACAAAAATTATAGACATAAATGGCATTCAAACATCTCCCTTTGCAAAAATAGTACCCCATATATATATAATATAAAGCCATAATTGGAGTTAGGTAAAAACACAAAAGTGGGTGATTCTTTTGCTTGTTTGTTATAATGGTAAGTCGTTTAGTTGTGATATGGTTATGGATTATGAGCTATATGATTTTTAGTTTTAGTGTGTTAGGGGTTCACTGTTATAGGTATTGGTGTTATAGTTGTTAAGAGTTACATAGGTTAAGGGTGATAAGGGTTGGGATTATGAGGATTTGGGGATAAGGGTGATTAAAGATAGGGGTTTGGATTTATTTATATTGGGTTATAAGGAGTAAGGAGTTTAGGTTATAGGGATCACTAATTAGGGTTTATAGAGGTAAATGTGGGTTTGGAGTAAGGGTTTATATAAGTTAGAGGTCATACAAGTAACGGATTAGGGATTAAAGGTTGTAGGACTTAAAGGTTATAATACTTACTGATTAGGGCTTATTGTAATTAGGGATTAATGATAATATGGGTTATAGGTTAGGTTCTATATGGTTTAGGGATTTCAGGATTTTGGCGTTAATGGATGATAACAATTAGGATCTATAGAAGCTATAGGGATTATGTGTTTGGGCTAAGGGTGTAGTTTTGATATGGATTAGGGATTATAAGTATTAGGATTAGGGGTTATAGAAGTTATAATATTTAAGAGTTAAGTATTATTGGGCTAATGTTTATATTGTTTAAATGTAAGGAGTTAGGGTTATAGGGGTATGGGATATAAGTGTTGGGGAATATAGTCATTAGGTGTTAGGTAGGAGTCATAGAGGATATAGGGGATATAGGGGTTGAAAGTTATAATGGCTAGTGGTAATAGGGATTAGGGATTGTAGTGGGTAGGGTTTTTAATGGTTTAGAGTTTTATGACTATGATATAAGGGTCATGGATTTAGCAGTATGGGGGTCAATAATTATATGTGTCAGGGGATAGGGGTTATATGGGTTACAAGGTTCTATGATGCAGGGGTTATAGGTTATGAGGAATAAATATTATAAGAGTTATGGGTTATAAGGGTTACTAGATAGGGGTTATAGTGGTTGGACATTTCTTTGCTTGGGAAAGTGGCATTTTGTGCATATATAGGTGTTAAATGAGATGGGTCAACATGTGCGCATTGGCCTTCGGTAATTTGTAAAGTGGTTGGATTTCAATTTTTAATCATTCACATTCAATAACTAATGAAAGGTAGTTGTTGGCCACATGACTTGTTTAGTGTGTTATTTAGTGTGTTAGTGCTAAGACAACTTGCATTGTTAATGTCTCTATTAGTGTTGATTCAATGGATATAATGTATTATAATTGTATTTATTTTCCTATGCTAGTGTTATGTCATATAAACAATGGTGATAAACAAGTTGATTGTTGGGTTCATCTGACATTTAACTAATGGTCATCAGTAAAGAAGTCTACTTTCAAGTTCACATTCCATATCTACTTAGTAACATGTGAGTTGTAGAGTTGTTTTTATAGGTTGCAAAGCATAGGGAAAACCTTGAGTACTTTCCCTCATTTTGAGGATGTTACCTAGGGTAAACCCTAGAATCTTCAGGGCATAAGGCTCGTCAAAAAACAAGGTTCGAAGCCATTACAATAATATGCTTGTTAAGGCTCGCAGGGGTGGGGTCTAGTGGCCAACAAACGTACTGCTAAGGCATTCGTGATGTTAAGAAGGTCACGAGTTCAAACCTCGTCTTATTTGGAAGCCAGGCTTGCAGGCAGTGTGGTCCTCCCTAGGGGTTATAAGGCAGCTAGCAGGGATTCGACCCCATGTCACGCGGAAACCATATACCACCATAGTTACCAATTCCCCTAGATACAAAAAAAAAATAATATGCTTGTTAAAAGATCAACTTGTCACTTGCGGGAATTGAACCTGAGTGGGGAGGATAACAATCATTCCTCCCAAACTCCCAAGCTAAACCCAATTGACTATCAGTTGTAGTGTTTGTCCATGCTAGTTTTCAATTATTCACTGGTCAATGATTTTCAATCCTCTATGCATTACTAGAGGATTGAAAATATGTCAACAAAATTTCTACTTGTTGATAGATTATTGGAAAAAAATGTGTTTGGGACCTAACCTCCCTAACCCTTCACATAGATAGAATAATATATTTTCCATGTAATAAAGGCCGACATTAGTTAATAAGACCTATTTAATAAATGTGAACAAGTCAATGTAAGAAGACCTAATAGAAGCTTCTTCTTCTAGAGATATCTTCCTCTAGAATGTTCTTTAGAAGATAGAATTAGTATAAATAAGAGCAGGAGGCATGAGAAAGCCTTGTATTGAGATTTATTGTAATATAGATTTGTTTTGTTGGAGTTTACCCCCTCGAAGAGGCAAGTGAACATTGTTTTATTTCAATAAAGGTATTATTGTTGGTGTTTCTATTCTCAATGTTTTTTTGTTCCATTGTTATTTGTTGAATATTTTTGGTTATGCATATTACATTACATTTGGTACCTTATAAGTGGTATCAGAGAACTTTCCTCAGCAAGAATTGTGGGTTAAGTTTTTCCAGGGTAGAGATGTGTACTATCCGCGTCTTTAAAGAACAAAGATATGGTGTTCAGTGGGTAAACCTGCAGTGGGGAAGAATACATGCATGAAATACAGATGGTTTCATGGGGTTACCTAGAAACCAAAATTTCACCTTGTTGGAAACATCTATAACCCTTGTTGGTACACCTCGATTAATATTGCATCAGATAAAATCTGTACACTGCCATCACTCCTACATACCAGTAGGTATATCAGGAGTACCCTAGGCCTCTTGAAATCATTCATAGATCAATTGATTAGTCTCCTGACTGTTATAGTTCCACCAAGAAAACGCTCGGGAAGATACTCTCTAATACCTAGGTAATCGTGTAGTACGACTAAGGGTACAGTCGAGCCTCCTTAGTTGGTGGCCTGAGATATTGGTCCAAGTACTATTGTTTGATCCTACATGTATATCAAAGAGCTATAACACATGGAAAAACCTTGTCCATAGGAACCCTGGAAACCCTAACCTGGCGGGAACATACCAAAAAATGAACATAAAGGATATTTTGGTCATGCAACCTTGCCTCTTGCATTCTAGTTGAAAAATTACTACACATTTTTCTTGTTAAGAATTTGGGCATTTCGACAATGCAGTATTATTCAGGTTGGAGTATAACTCTACAGGAGTAAAAAAAAAGTCTAGGTCCTGCTTGCACCCTTATTTGAGACCTATCCCATTGGATTCCCCCGTTCGCCCTGATCATTGTGATACCTATCAGTTTTAATAATGTTTTCCCCATGGACCTATTGCCTTCCTGACACCCTTATTTCCCACTTATCCCATTAGATTCCTCTCATTTCCCTGATCGTAGTGTTATATATCGCTTATCTTCTTTTTTTTCCATGGGCCCACCCCTCATCCCCAAATGGATCCCACTTGACAAGATGAAACCAATCAAAAACTACATTCTAACATTTCTACCACTCATTCCAAAGTGGATCACATTTAGGGAGAGCTCAATGGACAAATAAACAAACTCCACTCTAGTCTCAAACAATTCATGAAACAATACCAAGGTCCTTCCTCCTCTGGACCAAACCCCCACGTTAAAGGTGTTGATTGTTCCAATCCTATGAACTTTCATTCCAATCGTGACCCCTATCTTCCCAGAGTTGAGGTGAACACATTTTATGGCTCGGATCCAACACCTTGGGTCACTTAGATGGAACATTATTTTTCCTTGCATAACATTACTGATGACTTGACCAAGCTTCTTTATGGATTTCTATATTTGGATCCAGAATGACGGAAATGGTGGCAATGACATAGAAATGCACGACAAGGGTATGTTTCTTGGACAAATTTTGTTGTTGATCTATATTAACACTTTGACAAAGACACCCACAATATGTCATTTGACTAAGTTGAAATAACCTAGAATAGTGGAAGATTTTATAGATGTCTTTGAGCACTTGGATTTCTAAAATAAGGGTATGACTGGTGCCTTCTTCCAGGAATGTTTCATCAGTGGCCTCACGGATGAAATCTGAGCTGAAGTCCTCATCGCTCACCCCTAGACTTAGTTTGAAGCAACTAAACATTCCAAGGAAGCACAACATGTCATCTTTTCCCCATATATATATATATATATATATATATATATATATATATAATTTTATTCCCCACCCTCGACCCACCAATCCTTCCCCTCTGACCACTCATATCAAGTTTGAAAAATTAACATGGGCGAAAATGGTTGAATGCCAAATCAAGGTTCTTTTCTAAAATTGTGATGATAAATAATTTCATAGGCACAAGTATAAAGAATGTAAAATTTTAATGGCCATTTCAGAGGATGTTGAGGTTTCACCTGAGGCAACACTACCCCAAGCCGATGATATTACTTCACCCTATGACCCTCCCAAAGTTGAACCATTGATTTCATTGAATTCTCTCACTAGTGTTTTTGTTCCCCAAACCTCAAATTGATTGGTTACATTAAGCACGGGAAAGTCATCATCCTAGTTGACAGTGGCAGCACCCATAATTCCATTCATTGTTTCCTTTCCTAAGAAATAAATTGGTATATATGTGTTGTCAACAATTTTAAAATCTTGATTTACAATGGTGGTTCCATGAAATGTGGGGGGATTTGTGAAAATGTGCGCCTACAAATTGGTTAGTATAACCTAAAATCTCACATGTTTTATATTGGCACGGGTGGTTGTGACATTGTTCTTGGTGTTGAATGGTTATTCACTCTCAACCCAATAATCATGGATTTTATGGATTTAACCATGCAATTCCAATAGGAAGGACAAAAGTATAAATTCCAAGGCATTATTGGAAGCTCTCTGGAGATCATCAGTTCCCACCGCATGGCAAATTTACTCAAAAAAGGTCATTCTGGAATCATTTCCCAACTCCATTTCATTCAAGAAGTTTAGACACTCTCTGTGCACTCGACCTCCAATCTATGCTTTCCCAACATCACATTGTTTTCCCAGTACCAACCCCTATTCTTCCCATGTAATCATGGTCCTGAAGAAGGAAGGAACTTGGTGCATGTGCCTTGATTTTCATGCCCTCAACAAACTTACCGTCAAGGAAAAATTTCTCATTTCTGTCATAGATGACCTTCTAGATGAACTCAGTGGGGCTCAATACTTCACCAAACTTGACCTACGTTATGGATACCACCATATACGTATGAAATAGGAAGACATTCCCAAGAATGCATTTTGCACTCATGAGGGCCACTATGATTTCTTGACCATGCCCCTTGGTCTCTGTAATTCCCCCTCCACTTTTCAAAGTCTCATGAATCATGTATTTCATCCTTTCCTATGTCAGCTTGTGTTCATTTTCTTTGATGATATTCTCATCTATAGTAAAACATGGCAAGCCTATCTCATGCATGTGGATCAAGTTCTCCATCTCTTCTCCATGCACGAACATTTCCTCAAATAGCCTAAATGTGCTTTTGGTGTCTCTAAAATTGAGTATCTGGGTCATATTGTTGGCAAGGATTGTGTAAGGGTGGATCCTAAGAAAATTGAAGTTATGCAGAATTGGCCTCGCCCTAAAAATATTAAAATTTTGCGTGGTTTCCTGGGTTTAACGATTTATTATCACAAGTTTTTTTCATAATTATGGAAAAATTATGGCTCCCCTAACAGTTCTCCTTAAAAATACTGCTTTTAGTTGGACTCTAGTAGTTGACCAATCCTTCCAAGCCTTGAAAGAAGCTATGTGCACTACTTCTGTAATAGCCCTACCTGACTTCACCAAGACCTTTGTTTTTGAATGTGATGCATTAGGGAGAGGAATAGTGGCATTCCTCATGCAAGATGGATGACCTTTAGCTTTCACCAACAAACATTTGTTGATTCGACATTTGGACCAATCAATATATGAAAATAAATTGTTGGTTATTTTCCATGCAATATATCTCTAGAGCCCCTATATGTTGTGATGATGCTTCCAAATTAAAATGGATCATCAAAGCCTCAAGTACTACCTAGAACAATGAATTTCATCCTTGGAGAAACAAAAATAAGTTACCAAGATGTTTGGATATGATTATGAGATCATTTACAAGAAGGGAAAAGAAAATATGGTGGCGGATGCTCTTTCCAAGAAATATGAAGAAGAAGGGTCCCTCTTTTTCCTCTCCTTCATTGTCATAGAATGGATTCAGGTTGTTCTTTAGGAATGGTTGCACGTCTGAAAAATATCTAGCCTAATCCAAAAACTGTAACAGGATCCCCAAAATGCTATAGGGTACTCTTGGCATAATGAAGAGTTTCACTATAAAGGTCACATGTATTTAAGAAAACAGTCGACCCTTAAATACACGATGCTCTCTGAGTTTCATGTTTCACCTACAGTTGGGAATTCAGGTTTTACCAAAACTTATTAATTAGTCAAATGTTATTTCCTTTGGGATGGTATGAAAAAGGACATCTGCACCTTTATGGCTGATTGTGATACATGTCAACGCAATAAGGGACATATTATCAAAACTCCTGGCACACTCCAACCATTTCCACTTCCTCTTACTATTTGGAATGATATTTCTATGGATTTCATTATTGGATTTCCCAAATCAAGCAATAAGTCATTCGTCATGGTGGTAGTGGATAATATTTCCAAATATGCTCAATTTTGTGCTCTTCAACACCCATTCACAACATCCACAGTGGCTCAAATATTTATGTATAATATCTTCAAACTCCATGGCATTCCTCATTCTATCATTTCTGACTATGATCCAACTTTTACCAACAATTTATAGTAATATTTATTCAGGATCCTAGTAGCCCAATTGCATCTCAACACAACCTATCATCCCCATACTGATGGCCAAACAGAAGCGGTCGAAAAGTGTTTGGAAACATATTTGAGGTGTTTTGTGTCCAACATAAAATATCAGTGGGTTCAGTGGTTACCCATAGTTGAATGGTGGTACAACTCCTCTTACCATATTTCCACTCACGTGACTCCAATTGAAGTAGTATACGGACAAAAGGCACCATTAGTTCTCCCATACATGTCAGTTGTCTCCAAGGTTCAAGAGGTTGACAACAATCTTGCAGTCTGCATGACCATTCTTCATACTGTCAAAGAACATTTGGTCATAACTCAGAAACACATGAAGCACTAGGAAGATCAGGGTCATTTTGAACGTCAATTTGTTGAAGGGGACAAGGTGTTTATCCATCTACAACCATACAAGAAAACTTCACTAAAATCCCAATAGTTTTATAAACTTTACCCCAAATTTTATTTTCCTTATACTATTCTCAAATGAGTGGGGCTAGTGGCCTATCAGTTAGCTTTTCCCAATCACTCCAGGCTACATCATGTTTTTCATGTCTCATGCTTGAAGAAAGTGATTGGCACCAAGTGTCGCACCCATAATAGTCTACGATATTTGGATGAAGAAGGCTCCATTTGGTTGCAGCCATAAGCTGTATTGGACCAGTGCGATTTTCGTCTTCATCGGCGCATCATCCACAGAATCTTAGTTCAATGGAAGGATACTCCACCAGAAGATGCCACCTAGGAGTTGGCTACCATACTACAACAATTTCCTCATCTCAAGCCTTAAGGACAAGGATTTTTTCAAGGGGGAGGGAATGTTCAGGACCTAACCTTCCAAACGCCTCACATAGATAGAATAATATATTTTCTATGTTAAAATCTGACATTAGTTAATAATGCCTATTTAATAAATGTGAACAAGTCAATGTAAGAAGACAAAATAGAAGCTTCTGCTTCTAGAAAGATCTTCCTCTAGAATGTTCTTTAGAAGATATAATTAGCATAAATAAGAGTAGGAGGTTTTGTAACATAGATTAAATTCTAGGTGGAATTCAAAAATTTTAATACAAACATTTTTCAACTTTATATTAGATATTTTAAAGACTTTCCCTCGTTCGTATTTTAATTTTAGTATTAATTTCATATCTGATTAATTTTTCTTTTTATCCTTTTTTTTTTTTGGTAAAGATTGATTGTATATTAAAATTTTAGACTTTATATTAAAATGTTAAATAGTTTAATATATTAGTTATTGTAAATAATTTTAACTATATATTAATTATTACAATGTATAGTTTTATATTGTTAAATGTATTTGAATATTAATAAAGTTATGTAATCTTTTATATATACTTGTATATATTAAGTTTTATAATTTATATTTTAATTTATAATTAAATGTTAGTTGAATCTATATACTTAAATAATAAAATTTGTTTTATTTACATGTCAAATCGGGGTGCAATCTCAAATCAATAGATGTAATTAATTATCACATTTCCTTACACTTTCAAATCTTGCACCTGTAATTCATTTCAAAACTGTTGCTTAGTCAGAGTGAGAAACCAATATTTTAAATATATTTTGAGGGAGCCCCCTCTGGCTATAAGGGCCATATTATAGTCTAAAGATTGGTTCAAAATGGTCTTTGCATGTTCCTAACACCCGGGAACAATCTCAATATAAAACATTTTTTGGCGTCGTTGTCAGGGACGAAGTTGAGTCCATTTTCCTTGGGAGTACGAAAAATATCATCTCTGGTTCTTGACGGTGAACAAGATTCAAACACACATAGGTTGTTTCAGTTTTCACATGGTGATTCCATGATCTAAAAAAACCACCATGATCTTCACCAATGATTCCTTTGTGATTTCAATCAGATTCCAAAACTCTAATGTTAAGCGAGCCGTGTTGAAAAAAATGAAGAATTGTTTCAAAATGATCAAGTATCAAATGACAAGCTTCTTTCCATAAATTTTTCATTTTCTATTTGGTTATTTCCTGCTATTTATTTTACAGTTAAAAAAAAATTCTATTATTTTTCAGAGGATCATAAGTTTAAAGCCTCATCTCTTTCTTTTGAAAAAGAAATCCTAATTTCCTCTTGTATTCATAAAGCATAATTTTTTGTTTCATTGTTATCCTCTGAAAGTAATTGTAATCCTCTTGTATCATTTTCTTTTGATATGTTTCTTGATCATAAAGTACATATTCCTACTCTTCCAGAGAATAGTCATTCTTGTACATCAGTTAGGAATAAAATTAATATGCCAATTCCTTTAGTCTCTAATCTATCTTGTGATCAAATTGCAAAGAATCATCCAAAGGATTTAAATGGGTATAAACCTCTCAAACTGCCATTAGTTCTTCATGATTTACCTCCTAAATTTTTCAAATACATTCCTTTATTCAATGGAGAATATGATATTACAACAGAAAGGGGCATGACATCCTTTGAACATTTCACAGATTGTTTAGATACTCAATATGAGGATGTTTTTATCAGGTTATTCATTTAGTCATTAGTAGGAGAAGTAAAAAGATGGTTTAGAAACTTATTAGCTGAATCAATTGATTCTTGGACTGATTTTAATGATGTTTTCATGCACAAGTGGGATGAGAGGAAATATCATCATCAATATCTTTCTAGGTTTTATGCTACAAAAAGAAGGAATGATGAAACCGTGACAAAATTCAACAGAAGATTTGAAAATGCATATCACAATTTTCCTATTGAAATTTGTCCTTCTAAATATGTTGTCAAGGTATATTATGTATTAGCATAGCATCCTAATATATATTTTTCCTCAGAGAAAGGAATTCCTCCACTTTGCAACAAATGTTTATAGATGCTGAAGAAATTGAAAACAATCTATGGGCTTGTGGGATGTTGCCTGATCAAATATAGGAGAATCTGAATGCCGAAGAGAAGAAAGAAGAAGATGAACATGAAGGGTTATACATGCATATTTCATTTCAACATCAGGTAAATGATTGTGAAACTGATTTTTGCATTAATTTATTTAGTGATTTTCATGGTGGGGAAAATGAATTTACTAATTATGAATTTGAACAAGAGAGATGCTATGAATATATTCATGAAAATTTTCAACATGATCAATTTTTTTTCTATCTTTATATTTAGATAAATTAAATATTCATCAACATGTATATGATAGATATGAATCATAAACAAAATTTTATATTGAAGATGAGCATATTTCTAAAATACCATCTTTAACAATTTTTTATGTTGAACCAATTTATGATGAATATGAGGACTTTGATGAGGAGATAACAAGAATTGAAGGGATTCATAGAAGTATAATGCAACTAATTTACATATTTACTTTTGAAACAAATACATATAAAGCGGAAAGAAAAATTTGAGACGTTTGAACACAATGTAAACAACTTACTCTTAAGAAATATAGCATTAACAATACCCAAAAGTTTCTTGCACATTTTTTTTAAGGATGAGATATAAAGACAATGAAAAAAATGCAAGTAAAACTTTGGATATGAAAAGTAAATGAGCATAATTTATAATTTGCGATAGTTTGAAGAAAAACATTTCTACTACTTGCTATTGCCTATCCATGTACATGGACAAGAACAAATTATTGCTTGTCCATGTACATGGACATGCCTGAATTCATTCCTTGGCATCCATTTTTAAAGAGATTTTGGAGGTTATTAGACAAAAGAAGTGATTTTAATTTTTTGTTCTCTATGAAAATATAATGAGAGGGTCTGTCCATGTACACGGACAGGACCAGATTTATTTGTCACTCCCAAGACTATCCATATGTTCTTCTCCTCATCCATGTAAGTTTATAATAATAGTAAGATGGTATTTCACAAATTACTCTGTTTATTTTCTAGAAAAACCACCACTCTAAAACCTCAATTTCATACCACTCCAAACATGAATTTAGTTGCAGACTCTCAGTAGACATGATCTTTATTATTGGACCCTAAATTAATGTATATAGTTAATGAAATATCCATTGGATAGTAACTTGATTTGGCTTTTTGATAGATCTATCTCTTTTCCAATTCCATTTATGTGTGTGTGTGTGTGTGTGTGTGTGTGTGTGTGTGTGTGTGTGTGTATCAAATCTAGAAAACCCTACCTTGCATGAATCGTTTTCCCTGCAGCCGAAACGATCGCACCGGAGTAGCCAGGCAGAACCAGTACACGATGGCAGCTGATCACACAGGATGAACACACACACATATATATGTGTGTGTGTGTGTGTGTGTGTGTGTGTGTGTGTGTGTATCAAATCTAGAAAACCCTACCTTGCATGAATCATTTTCCCTGCAGCTGAAATGATCGCACCAGAGTAGTCAGGCAGAACCAGTACACGATGGTAGCTGATCACACAGGATGAATTTAGA
>ML813746.1:90049-102606 GCA_009831015.1 Picea engelmannii
ATGCATCTCAAACCAATTATGTCATACATCATCTCCAAAGAGAAAGTTGGCTATGTGGAAGGAAGAAAAATCATGGACAATGTCATCCTAGCCCATGAAGTCATACACTCACTGAAAACAACAAGGACTCTAGGTATGCTCATCAAACTCGACCTTTCCAAAGATTTTTGACAAAATTAATTGGTAATACATGCGCTCCCTCCTTGAGGCCTTTGACGTCCATAGTCTCTGGGTGACTTGGATCATGAGGCTCACTTTCTCATATTTATTCTCTATCTTAGTAAACGAAGTGCCCTTCCATCCTTTCTCTCCCTCCAGAGGTATTCGGAAAGGGGACCCCCTCTCCCCCTTTCTCTTTGTTATATTGGTGGAACTAGGACTAGGGCACTACCTCAAGGCCTTAGTTGAGGAGAGTTCCCTCAAAGGCCTACCTCTTCACAACATCCATCCTTCCCCCTCTCACAACCAATTTTTTGAAGAAACCCTTCTTATGAACACACCAACATCCCAGGAAGCCACCAAGCTCATGTCAATCCTAACAGACTTCGTTGAAGCTTCGGGAATGGCCTTAAACCTTGATAAATCACAGCTCTATTTCTTCAACACCCCAGTGGCTATTCAAAACCACATATCATGACTTATGGGTATCCCCAAGAGCTCCCTTCTGTCCAATTATCTAGGAGTTCCCCTCATGGGAGTGACCACTCGTAATATCTCCTGGGACAATATATTGCTCTCCATCTCCAACAGGCTCAGTAACTGGACCTTTAGATCACTTAACCTTGCATCTCAACTGGTTCTTTTAAAATATGTTCTTCAAGATAAGCCAACCTACCTCTTCACTTATCTAGCAACACCCTAGTCTATCATCAGGGCCATTAGAAACATCCAACACAACTTTTTGTGGCATGGGCATCACCAAAACAAAAAATGGGCATTGGTAGGATGGGACAAAATCTGCAGACCTAAATCCTTAGGGGGACTAGGGAGCATAGATCCAGGGAAAATCAACCAAGTAATGGGGGAAAAATTTTGGTGGCGTTAGCTCAAGCACCCCAAAGAACTCTGGGAAAGAATATGGAAAATAAAATATGCACCCACTACCAGAGAAGAGCATCTAATTAGATTCAACGATCAAGTTTAGGGATCCAATATCGGGAAAAAGACCTGGAACAACCAAATGCTCATACATAAACATGTTTTCTAGAAGATATGGAATGGAGAACACTCCATGTTCTAGCAAGACTCCTAGCAACAACAACCGCCTCTAACCACTATTGTAGACCTCATCCCTCTACATCAACAAATGTAGTTCGTGGACTCCCTACATGTAAAGGATCTATGGAAAGAAAATGATCGGCATGGGCCCTGGCGTAGCTGGAATATAAAACTCATGAACTTCACATCCAAATGGATATGGACCTATAGGCCTGGAAAGACTGTGAAAAACAGAGGAAAATCCACATCAGGGAAGGTCTGGATATTCTCAAATGGGGGCAATCCACAATAGACAGTTTCTTAGTCATAGCAGTTTATCAACTATAGGAAAACTACCAGGAGAAACCAAGGGAGCACATCTGGGACAATATCTGGAATCCAAAATTATGGCCAAAAGTATCAATCTTCCTATGTATTATCGTTGAAAACCACATACTTACTTGGGAAAATCTTCAGAAACACTGGTTAGTGGGCCCCTCAATCTGTCCCCTCTGTCAGCAACAAGAAGAAACGATGGAGCACCTATTTAAACTCTGCAACTATAGTGAGATCACCTGGGCTATGGGATCACAACTAATGTGTCGCTCCAACAGAAATCGAGCTAGCATCATAAGCACAGTGGAGAATTGGGACTCGATTTCCTATCAAAATCCAATCCTAGATCGCATCTCACAGCTATTACCTAGATTCACAATGTGGAAAATCTTGAAATAAATAAACAAAAGTATTTTTTGCTTGACGTCCTCCCCCCCTCTATCAACCTAGGAAAGAATTATGAACTTGATTCAAGAAACAATTAGAGATGGGAAGTGGACCCAAGAGGACCTTAATTGAAATCCTGGAGAAAGTCATATCTTATAGGCCTGAAAACTTAACCTCACTAATGAAAAATAGAATAATGGAAACAATAGGACCAATAGCAGACCATGCACTTGGTTCCCATTTCCCACTAGTTTTATTAAATTGAACTTTGATGGGGCGTAAAAATGGAATGCAGGACCAGTGGGCTTTGGTGTGGTCCTTCAAGACGAGGAGGGGAAAATTCTACATTATGCAACAGGCTATCTATGACTCAACACAAATAATGCAACAGATCCATGGATCATTCGTAAAGGGATCAAGCTTGCTACAGACCATGATTTACATCAGCTTATAGTGGAGGGTGATTCCCATCTCATTATCCAACTTATCACTAAAATCATTCATGGATCACACCCTTTGGAAGCACACCCTTTGGAGGTATCACCTAGTTGGAGACGTTCATGATTGCTGGAAGATTTCAAATCATTCTTACAGCCCAATCTCACCCTTATCCCCTCCCATGTGAAAAGAGAGGCAAACAAATTAACCAATTTCCTGAAAAACGAGGGCGTGGATTCCATGGATGAGTTGATTCTCTGGAATGTGAAAACCTCTCCACAGTCTAGGCTATTAGACTATTGTCTGGACTTAGAAAAAAAGGATTATTTGGTCCTGGATGAGGTGCCATGTAGCTATGGGAGGCCACGCAACCTGCCCAAGACTCAAGATATAAATATGGCAAGCCGTTTCCATTCACCTTAGTCTTGAATGAAGGGTGACCATTACTACCTACAAAGAACGGGAAGAAAAATCCCTCAAGTTAGGATAATGGTGGCACCAAGGTTTAATTACAAAGGTTGGGCAAGTACAGGGGTCATGTAGAGCCATGGTTTATCTCTCCCACTCCACTTGGGTTGGCACTACTTCTCTTTAGCGCTCTACCACCTTGCTTTCTCTGAGAACAAGACCAGTGAGCAGTGTGTTTTCCTCATAGTCACTCAACGAATTCTCAGCCCTCCTGGACTAGCCATGTCGAGGGAGAGGGGCAAGCTGAGGCATGGTCCGACCTAGTATAGTTATGCCACCATATAGAGACAGGTGTAGTAGTTGGAAATATCCCTCTCCATATTGGCACCTCTTACCATATTTCCACTCGCATGACTCCCTTTGAAGTAGTATATGGACAAAATTCACTATCAGTTCTCCCACACATGTAAGGTGTCTCCACGGTTCAGAAGGTTTACCACAATCTTATAGTTCGCATGACCATTCTACGTACTCTCAAAGAAAATTTGGTCATAACTCAGAAACTCATGAAGTAATAGGTAGATCATGGTCATTCTAAACATCAATTTGCTGAAGGGGACAAGGTGTTTATCCATCTACAACCGTACAAGAAGACTTCACTAAAATCCCAATAGTTTTATAAACTTTACCCCAAATTTTATTTTCCTTATACTATTCTCAAACGCATGGGGCCAGTGGCCAATTAGTTAGTTTTTCCCAGTCACTCCAAGCTACATCATGGTTTTCATGTCTCATGCTTGAAGAAAGTGATTGGCACCAAGTGCCACACCCATACTAATCTACCAGATGTGGATGAAGAAGGCTCCATTTGGTTGCAGCCATAAGCTGTATTGGACCAACATGATTTTCGTCTCTGCCAGCGCATCATCCACAAAGTCTTATTTCAATGGAAGGATACTCCACCAGAAGATGCCACCTAGGAGTCGACTACCATTCTACAACAATTTCCTCATCTCAAGCCTTGAGGACAAGGATTTTTTCAAGGGGGAGGGCATGTTTGAGACCTAACCTCCCAAACCCCTCACATAGATAGAATAATATATTTTCCATGTAATAAAAGCCGAAATTAATTAATAAGGCATATTTAATAAATGTGAACAAGTCAATGTAAGAAGATAAAATAGAAGCTTTCGCTTCTAGAAAGATCTTCCTCTATAATGTTCTTTAGAAGATAGAATTAGTATAAATAAGAGCAGGAGGTTTTGTAACATAGATTAAATTCTAGATGGAATTGAAAATTTTTAATACAGACAGTTTTCAACTTTATATTAGATATTTTAAAGACTTTCCCTCGTTCGAATTTTAATTTTAGTATTAATTTCATAGATTAATTTTTCTTTTATCCTTTTTTTTTTAAAGATTGATCGTATATTAAAATTTTAGTCTTTATATTAAAATTTTAAATAGGTTAATCTAATTATGTATATATTAATTATTGTAAATAATTTTAAATATATATTAGTTATTATAATGTATAGTTTTACATTGTTAAATGTATTTGTATATTAATAAATTTACGCAATTTTTTATATATAATTGTATATATTAAGTTTTGTATGTATGTTATATATTTTAATTTATAATTAAATGTTAGTTGAATCTATATACTTAAATAATAAAATTTGTTTTATTTACAAGTCAAATCGGGGTGCAATCTAAAATCAACAAATGTAATTAATTATCGCATTTCCTTACACATTCAATTCTTGCCCTTGTACTTCATTTCAAAACTCCTTCTTGGTGAGAATGAGCAACCAATATTTTAAATATATTTTGAGGGAGACCCCTCTGGCTATAAGGGCCAAATTATAGTCTAAAGATTGGTTCAAAATGGTCTTGGCATGTTCCTAACATTCGGGAACAAGCTCAATGTACAACATTTTTTTGCGTCGTTGTCGGGGACAGAGTTGAAAGTCCATTTTTCTTGTGAGTACGAAAAATATCACCTCTGGTTATTGAAGGTGAACAAGATTCATACACACATAGGTTGTTTGAATTTTCACCTGGTGACTCCATGATCTAAAAAAATCACTATGATCTTCACTAGTGATTACTTTGTGATTCCAATCAGATTTCAAGACTCTAATGGTAAGTGAGCCCTGTTGAAAAAAATGAAGAATTGTTTCAAAATGATCAAGTATCAAATGGAAATTTTTTTTCCATAAATTTTTCATTTTCTATTTGGTTCTTTCCTACTATTTCTTTTACAGTTAAATAAAAAAATCTATTATTTTTAGAGGATCATAAGTTTAAAGCCTCATCTCTTTCTTTTGAAAAATAAATCCTAATTTCCTCTTGTATTCATAAAGCATACAATTTTGGTTCATTGTTATCCTCTGAAAGTAATTGTAATCCTCTTGTATCATTGCCTTTTAAGAGCTTTCTTGATTAGAAAGTACAGATTCCTACTCTTCTAGAGAATAGTCATTCTTGTACATCAGTTGGGAATGAAATTAATATGCCAATTCCTTCAGTCTCTAATGTATCTTGTGATCAAACTGCAAAGAATCATCCAAAGGATTTAAACAGGTATAAACCTCTCAAACTACCATTAGTTCTTCATGATTTACCTACTAAAATATTCAAACAAATTCCTTTATTTAATGGAGAAGATGATATTACAATAGAAAGGCACATGGCATCCTTTGAACATTTCACAGATTGTTTAGATATTCAATGTGATGATTTTTTTATCAGGTTATTCACTCAGTCATTAGTAGGAGAAGTAAAAATATGGTTTAGAAACTTATCAGTTTAATCAATTAATTCTTGGAATGATTTTAATGATGTTTTGATGCATAAGTGGAATGAGAGGAAATATCATCATCAATATCTTTCTAATTTTTATGCTACAAAAAGAAGGAATGATGAAACTCTGACAAAATTCAACAGAATATTTGAAAATGCTTATAACAATTTTCCTCCTGAAATTTGTCCTTCTAAAGATGTTGCTAAGGTATATTATGTATTAGCATATCATCCTAATTTATATTTTTCCTCAGAGAAAGGAATTCCTCCACTTTGCAACAAATGTTTATAGATGTTGAAGAAATTGAAAACAATCTATGGGCTTATGAGATGTTGTCTGATCAAATAGAGGATGATCTAAATGTCAAACAGAAGAAAGAAGAAGACAAACATGAAGGGTGATACATACATATTTCATTTCAACATCATGTAAATGATTGTGAAACTGATTTTTTCATTAATTTCTTGAGTGATTTTCATAGTGGGGAAAATGAATTTACTAATTATGAATATGAACAAGAGAGTTGCTATGAATATATTCATGAAAAATTTCAACATGATCAATTTTTTTTTCTATCTTTATATTTAGATAACTTAAATATTCATCATCATGTATATGGTATATATGACTCATAAACAAAATTTGATATTGAAGATGAGCATATTTCTGAAATACCATCTTTAACAATTTTTTATGTTGAACCAATTTATGATGAATATGAGGACTTTGATGAGGAGATAACAAGATTTGAAGGGATTCAGAGAGTATAGTGCAACTAATTTACATATACATATAAAGGGGAAAGAAAAAATTGAGACGTTTGAACACAATGTAAACGGCTTACATTTAAGAAATATAGTATTAACAATACCCAAAAGTTTCTTGCACGTTTTGTTTTTAAAGGATAAGATATAAAGACAATGAAAAAATTGCAATTAAAACTTTGGATATGAAAAGTAAATGAGTATAATTTATAATTTGCAATAGTTTGAAGCAAAACGTTTCTACTACTTTCTCTTGTATATATGTGTACATGAACATACACAAATATGAGCATGTCCACGTACATGGACAGGCCCAAATTCATTCCTTGGCATCCATTTTTAAAGAGATTTTGGAGTTTATTAGACAAAATAAGTGATTTAATTTTTTGTGCTCTATGAAAATATAATGAGAAGGCCTGTCCATGTACACAGACATGCCCATATTTATTTGTCACTCCCAAGACTATCCATATGTTCTTCTTCATCCATGTAAGTTTATAATGATAGTAAGATGGTTTTTCACAAATTACTCTGTTTATTTTCTAGAAAAACCACCACTCTGAAACGTCAATTTCATACCCCTCCAAACTTGAATTTAGTTGCAGACTCTCAGTATACATTATCTTTATTACTAGACCCTAAATTAATGTATATAGATAACGAAATATTCATTGGATAGTAACTTGATTTGGCTTTTTGATAGATCTATCCCTTTTCCAATTCCATTTAAAATAATAATATTGTAAACACTATAAATGAATTTTGTTAACAATTCATATTCTTTGAAATCATGAATAAATTACATACTATAATCATACCTCATGTCATTATTGAAAACAATATATATATATATATATATATATAAGTTCATGAGAATCAACATCAAAAGAATTTCAATACAAGTATGAATTCAATAGTTCCTTCAAAAAATATTTAGTTATAGTTTTTAGGCTTGCAACCATAGATAGTTTCACGGGAATAAAAAATCTTCATCACATCAAGATAAATACCCAAAACTCGTAAAATATCGTCAAGTTGAGAGCCAAGATCATGAAAATACAAGCCAAATTGTGTAGAGCCTCATCCTCATTAGACCTATAAGAAGACTAGGGTTAAACCTATCCATGATGATGGAAAATCAATTGAATTGCACAATCTGTAGGGAGATTCACATGTTTAATTTATTCCAAGGAGGAAAATAAGCATGTAAAGTCATGCCCATGTTGGTCAAGAAGAAGCCAATTCCACATGAGGCAATGGGTGAAAGTCCATAATTGAAAAACCTTGGACACATCCACTAATCATGATGGAGGCCATGGATTAAGAAAACAACCTAGACCAATAGTGGAATGGGAAATAGGGTGTGTTCCCATTGAACCTAGGTAAAAACGTAGCTTGAAATTATCTTTGTTACGAGAGGAATTACAAGTGAAATTGTAAGTCATTTTCTTGTTATGAATTGTTAGGAAGTACCAAACCAAGAAAACAACTCTAATTAGTGGAGGAAAATGAAAAATTAACCAATCTCCTCATTGGTATACATACTTGGTAGAGAAACCTAACAATGGTGCATTCCACCTCCCTTTCAAAAAACATACTTTTGAAATGGGAAAATATACTATGATTCAGATGAGTATTGTTGGTGGGTTTTGTCAGAAGGATATGCCAAAAAAGCCTACTTTGATTGGTTGTATTCTTAAAGGTATATGAATTCAAAATAAAGATGAAATAAGGATGCACCACCATAACTCTTATGAAAACAAAAGAAGCAAGTAATACATTTTGAATTCACCACTGGGAGATCTAATATTTAAATCATAATGAAAAATATAAGAATAATCAAAATTTTATTAATCCAATGGAAAATATATGACTTACAACAAATGAAAATAATAGTG
Organism: Picea engelmannii; assembly: GCA_009831015.1. Classification (NCBI taxonomy): domain Eukaryota; kingdom Viridiplantae; phylum Streptophyta; class Pinopsida; order Pinales; family Pinaceae; genus Picea; species Picea engelmannii. The sequence goes on from ML813746.1 coordinate 98,287, forward strand.
TGGTTGAAGAATGATCAACTAACCTTCCTAATGATCCCCCAAAACAAAAATATTATTATAAAGGAAGGGTCATTCAAACCTTCCTTAATCTCTCCCTTAATGCAAATACTATGCTTTAGAAAGTGTTTCTTGAGGGTAAAATCATGAAGGTGGGTTACACTTTTTTGAGAATCGGGTCTCTAAAATTCCTAGCGGCCTTTTTTCGGCCGAATTCTTGGTTCTTTCATCTAAAAGGAAAATTTTTTTGGCCGAAAGATTTTCCAGTCGAACCTTTAGACGTCAAATCGAACTGTACCATGAAAATGCCCTCGACTGTCATGCACTATATTATTCGAACGTATTTTTTCATCTGGTAACATTTTTTTGGCTAAAAGATGTTTCGACAGAAAGAATCTTTCGGCCGAAAACACCTTTTTGTCGAAAATCATTTTATATATCACCCACCCATTGGCCATTTCACAGTTTTCTGAACTGGTGAGAGTTTGTTGGTGAGTGTTTGTTGACCATTTTCTATTGGTCATTGGCGTTCGTTGGTGGTGGTCATTGGCGATCGTTGGCATTGTTTGTTGTTCGTGGCAAGGGCTCCAGTCCAGGCACTTCACCAGTCCAATTGATTCGGGTTGAAGGTAACTCTAAATTGTTGTGTTAAATTAATTTAAGTTTAATTTATGTATAAAATTTATGTTTTAGTAGGTGTACAGGGTTGAATTCACCCTTGTCCATGTGTATGGACAAGCCCGAATTCGGGCATGACCATGCACATGGACAGGGTTGAATTCAGTCATGTCCATGTACATGTACAAGGCCAAATTCGGCCCTATCCATGTGCATGGACATACCCGAATTCGGGCATGTCCTTATACATGGTTAGGCTTGAATTCGGGCCTATCCATGTACATGGACAGGCCCAAATTTTTCCATGTCCATGTACCAGGTCTGTCCACATACATGGACAAGGTCGAATTCAACATTGTCCGTGTGCATGGACAGGACCAAATTTGGGCCTGTCCATGTACCCGAATTCGGTCTTCTCCATGTACATGGACAGGTTTTGCATAGGTAGATTAGCTTGTTGTTTCACTAGTGGATCTATAAGAAGATTAGTATAGAACCTATATATATACCATAAATCGACCATCTAGCCACATATAAATTGAAATGAAAAAACCTATACACTAGGATATAGAGAAGGGGTCCATGAGTTATAACCCTCTCATCCCCTAGCCAAGAATTATCATTAGAGACATGTGTTGAAGGTCAATCATTACATAATAAATTACTTACTAAACACCATAAGACAAGTCATAACCAATCTTATATTAATGCACCAATCCTCATTTGAGTGAATGATATATACTTTATTTCACCAATATCCTTTATAGTGGAGGGAAGGATACCAATTTCTCTTACTTATTAATTTACTGATAATGTCTATACCAATATCTCTCTATATAAAGCATTGGACTGTCAGGAAGACTCAGGTTAGACAAGTTCAACATGTGGGGATTGAAATAACATATATTGGCTGGTTGGTATTGAAAATATTAGTTCATAAAGAGAGGAACTGGTAGGTACTGGACCTAATTGATTTCGTGAGCATTAATAAGAGTAAATAATTCAAGCATGTCCATGTAAATGGATAGGGCTGAATTCAAGCCTATCCATATACATGAACATGCCCAAATTTGGGCCTGACCATGTACATGGATATGGTCAAATTTGGCCCTGTCCATGTACATGGACAGGTTTTGATTTCAAATCATGCTTGAACTCAAATAACTAATGAATTATAAAGGTGTGGAATTTAATATATGGATTGATTAATAAATTTATGAACTATATCAGTGCAAATTCTATAACCAAATTTCAAGCACTTATACTATAGATTGAGAAGTCTTTCATGAGTTCTTCATTATCATATTCTTGAATTTTTTGTTAGCCTCTTTATCATATACAATAATTAAGTCTTAGTATACCACCTTTATTTATTTTACATACTAGGATATAGTTGTTATCCTAAGTATGTTTCTAGATTCCTATATTGTCTCATCCTACCTTATCTCCTGATGAGGTGTTGATATGAGGACAATTGAGGTGGTTTCATTATTGTATTATATATATGTATCATTAAGATGAATACAATGTTGAGAATTATGGCTTGAGGCCTTTTCTGCCAATCTTCTTGTCCTAATATTCTTATGCTCATTTTCTTCAATTGGTATCAGAGCTTATGATCTTAAAGGCCTAGTAACATCTTGGTAGTTTTCCATGGATGGTGAGATGCAACCAATGGTGTGAAGATGCACATGAAGAAAGAGGATCCATAAGAATTAATCATGAAAAAGAGGCAAGTAAAATGCATGAGTTGTATTATTGTTGCAATTCCAAGAGCAACCAATGACAAAAATAAATCCTGTGTAGAATCGTAATTATCTTTCTGTATTTTTTTTAACATCCATGATTGTTTTTGGTCATAAAATCCACCGAACTGTGTTCAAATCCGTTGGTCATAAAGAAATAGAATGGTCTTAAAGATATCGTTGATAATGTATTATGGGTTCTATGGACTTGTTAATATATGTATCTAGTAACTAACAGATCTGTAATGTGTGATCTATGGATACTACTACATATGGGAGGATTATTCCACGAAAATTTTCCACGCTTCAACTAGTTTCATATTTTTTTTAAACAGGGCAGGATTTTCGTCGATATTGCCACGAAAGTTCGTCGCAATATCGACGAAAATCTTATTTAAATCTAGTCTGGATTTTCGTCGCTATAGCGACTAACTTTCGTGGCAATAGCGACGCAAATTTTGCCTATCTCATTGGTAGGTGTTAACGGCTAGTTGACTATTTTATCTATATATACGTGACTTTAAGAGACTTTGCGACACTGTTCTTGGATTTTGTTTAAGCTGTTTATTTTTGCCGTCACCCACCGGTTGAACAAATCCAATTTTCGATCTACATAGCTTGGATTTTGAACTTGCAAGGTTAGTATGTTATTTTTTATTGATGTACTCATTTAACTTGTAATTTTTTTTTCAAATGTCCAAATTTCATTTAGCTTGTTTTTTCCTTGATAATATATTATAATACCTGTAGTACCATATTTCATGTCTTTGGTTTTTGGATCTAGTTAGTATATTCTATGGAAAAGGGTATGTGGATTCCATAATATTCTAGGTTTATGGATGATCAGGGGATCAAATTTTGCTCAATTTTCAAAGTGCTCAGAATGTGACGAAAACAGTGCCATTGTGTCCGTCTCATCTTCCTGATTCCGGTGGTATATTTACTTTCTCAAACGGAGTCCGTATGGAGAAGATATCGCGATCTGTTCGTCAAGCCAAACAGGCAAAAATTTTGATGCTGACTGTACCTGTCCGTACAGTCCGTACAGTGACGTGGCAGGGCTGTACCATCCGTACGATGACATGTCAGGTGGATGACATGGCACACATTCATTGGTTGTTGGTTGTCGAATGGGGAGATGACACGTGTCATTGGTGGCCAATGATGTGAGGACACGTGGTCCAATCCATTGGCGCCACGTGTCACTCGTTGGCTGGTTGATATGGTTATATGTAAAATGGTATGGGGAGTCCGTGGGGTTCGACCCCCGGACCTCCCCCACTGAGAAACGTTCCAACGAACCTCCGCTAACCAACATTCCGACCATTGTTCCTTGTCATATATGTCAACGCAATTCTATTTAAGTTTGAGTGTTGTGTTAAACGGAAAGGGGGGCGGGCCGGGGCCTAGCCCCGACCCGTGGTTTCATTCCACACCATATAACCGTGTTATAAAATGTTTGCGCACGGATATAACAAAGTTTGTAACCATATATTTAAATGTGGCGCGGTTATAACATTTGTGCACGGATTTTGATATGGCCCACGGTTCTTTTATATATATTACATGTGACCCCGAGTTGGAGCGCGGGAGTCGGTTTCCACAGTTTTCAAACGGTTAAACCACCTTTTATCCAAGCGCGAGGTCACATGGCCATATGCCCAGGTGCCGAGGCGGTTAGGGGTTGGTGCGCCCTTAACCGTTCTACAGTTTGCACCGTTGGCGCGGTTGCGCCCGGTGCTGGGTTTTTGCGCTTAAAAGAGCGTGTGAGCCAGGTTCATTCAAAGGGGGGTGCGAATTGTAGAACCAGAGACAGTAAGCTTGGAGAAGGAGACTTCCAGGAGGCCTATCTTTCTCATTTTTCGACCGATTGAGGTGCCGAAAGAGCCCAGACAGGGGTTTTGGGACGCTGGGAAGCCATTGGAGCAGTCGGTTTGTCAATTTGAGCATTGTAAGACAT
>ML813747.1:43120-70586 GCA_009831015.1 Picea engelmannii
ATTAGGTTCTTCCTAAGCTCAGGTACATGTCTTACATCAATTAGTATTTTAACAGTTCCATCAAACATCTTAATTCGAATGCTACCAATTCCCATGACTTTAGATGAAATATCATTACCCATGTAAACTACTCCATCATCTATAGATTGGTAAGTAATAAACCAGTGTTTGTGAAGACACATGTGGTTTGAAGCACCAGAATCTAATAACCACTGTTGATCATGACGTGAACCATTACTAATTGATAAAACTTCATCAACCATACCTGAACCTGTTGTTGAACCTATTTTAGTTGCATTTTCTTCCTTCGTCTCTTTTGGAGGGTCTTCTTTGGAGGCTTGTTGTCGCTTCCAACAATCCTTCTTCAAGTGTCCAGATTTTCCACAAAACCAACACTTGAGCTTGCTCTTTCTGCCCTTCAAATTTGACTAAGAGAAATCCCTCTGACTATGTCCTCTTTCTTTAGGTCTGCCTATGACCATCATCGCCTCAGATGTAGAGGTTTCTTGATTAGATTTATTCCTTGTTTTCTCAGACAGTAAAGCTCCAACAGTGTCATCAAACTCAGTACTTTCTGTTGAACTAAAACTAATAGAGGTAACAAAGTGATCCCATGACACGGGCAAAGAACACAATAAAGTAATTTCCTTGTCCTCGGATTCAAATTTCACTCCCATGCTATCCAAATGGACTAGAGGAGTATTGAAAGTATTCATATGATCAGCTATTTTCGTACCTTCCTTCATGCGCAAACTGTACGATTTCCTTTTCAGGAAGATCCTGTTTGTCAAGGATATTTTCATGTATAGGCTTTCTAGATTTGACCACAAATTGACTGTTGTCTTCTCTGTAACAATGTTGAATAGTACATCGTCGGACAAATGTAGGCATATGGCACTCAATGCTCTCTCATCCATATCATCCCAGTCTTCGTCTGTTACAGACACAGGATGCTTTGCTTTTCCCAAAAGTGCCTTCACCATGTGTTGTTGCAGGAGGATATTGTGCATCTTGACCTTCGAGATCTCGAAATTTTTCTCACCATTAAACTTTTAAATTTCAAATTTAGCACTCTGCATCTTTTTCATTAGAGGAAACATAAAAAACAAACACCGATGTTTGTAATAACCAAGGCCCTTTCAAAAACTATGTGTTCGTTTGTAATAACCAAGGCCCTTTCAAAAACTATGTGAAGGAATAATGGTTTAATATTAAAAAGGGTTTATAAAAGATTTAATACAAAACATTTTTTACCTCAACTTTTATTAAAAGAAATTCACCTTTTTTATAAAAAATAATTTTTTTGGTTTTTTAATAAAAGTCACCCCACCTTATTCCTCCATCGTTTTTGATATTATATTTAAAAACAAAATATAATAAACCTTTTTAACATCCTCCCTCCATGTGACTTCTCACGATTTTAAAAAAGAAATTCAATTCTTCATAACCTTACCGTAAATTCTTTTTACTCCATTCAAAAAACTATGCTTGAAAAAGGCCGCCGCACCTCCCGAGTGAGTGGACTGCATGCGTGCTTCAAAGGGCCATCACACCACCCATAGGTTGGACTGCAGAAATCAAAATAATTACACGGGGAGTCGCCACACCACCTGATGCATCCAGGCTGTAGAAAGTTCAAAAATTTATCTGCGCGGAAGTGTACAGTAGTAGCCGCCACAAACTTCGAGAGACGAGACCTACGAAAAGTTGGAGATCTATGCACCTCCAAAAAATTTGATGCCATTGAATGCCTTCCCCTCAAAACCGCTTTGATACCACTTGTTATATTTTCAAATGCGGGAACACAAATATCACATAAGACAATCAATAATATGCAGACAAGAAACACAACAATTTACTTGGTTCACCCAAACATTGGGCTACGTCCACCAAGCATAGGTATCGATTGTCTTATTATTCATATCAAGGAGATTACAACAGGCTCACACTCATCTCACACACCTCTCATTACACCATTTCCTCAATTACCCTTTATGCCTCTACGGGCTTACATCAATAATGAAAAAAATTAGATTAGTTACACAACTAATTCTAAACTTGTGCGTTCATACCAAATCAACCGATTTGGTTGAAAAAACTACCACAAAAAAGGCTCCACTAAATATGCTCATATCTACTAAATATGGGAAAATTGGTTGACATATTCAACAATCTCCACCTTGACAACAATTAACCTGATACCTTGCTCCTTCTTTTGTTCATCACCTTTTCTGCAAGCCAAGAGAAGCCAAGCACCATCATAGCTTCTCTAACAGTACTGGTTTTGTGAACATGTCTCTGAAGTTCTCTTTTGTATGCACTTTCTCAAGAGAGACTCCACCTTCATCGATGACCTGTCTTTCAAAATGGTACTTGATAGGTATATGTTTAGTTTTACTGTGATAGGCTAGATTCTTAACCAAGTGAATAGCACTCTGACTGTCACAAGGAAACTTTACTTTGTCTTGCATCCTTCCAAACTCACCAAACAAACCTTTCAACCAAACTGCCTCTTTGAAGCATGTGAAGCAGCTACGTATTCTACTTCTGTAGTGGATAAAGCGACAATGTTCTATAGCTTTAACATCCAACTTATATCTCCACTTGCAAGAGTAAAGACATACCCTGAAGTCGACCTTCTCTTGTCCAAATCACCTGCAAAATCATAATCAACATATCCACAGACTAACTCACGACCATTTTTATAGGTGATACAGTAATCACTTATGCCTCTTAGATACTGAAGCACCCATTTCACTGCTTCCCAATGCTCTTTACCTGGATTTGACATATACCTGCTAACAACCCCAACTGCATATGAAATTTCTAGCCTTGTACGAACCATCACATGCATTAGACTTCCTACTGCATTAGCATATGGTATTCGAGACATATATTCCTTTTCTTCTTTTGTACTAGGACATAAAATTGAAGAAATCTTAAAATGGGAAGCCAAAGGGACTGAAACTAGTTTCACATCATTCATACCAAAAATCAAAAGTATCTTCTCAACATACTTCTATTGTGACAACCAAAGCTTACCATTCCTCCTGTCTCTGAATATCTCCATGCCCAAAATCTGCCTTGCTTCTCCTAGATATTTCATATCGAACATCCTAGCCATCTGAGCCTTTAACCTATTGATCTCAGCTATGCTTTTTCTTGCTAAAAGCATATCATCAACATACAATACCGAGATAATGAATATGCCATTATTCAATTTCTTAAAGTAGACACAATGATGAGACTCACTCCTTGTATAATTCTCCCTCACCATGAAAGAGACAAATTTCTTGTGCCATTGTTTGGGTGACTGCCTCAGACCATACAATGAGTTCTTAAACAATTTTCTTGTTGTGATTCTGAATGAACCCTTCAGGTTGTTCCATGTAAATTTCCTCATCCAAATCTCCATGTAAGAAAGCAGTTTTAACATCTAGTTTCTCCAACTCCAATTCAAGCAATGCAACTAATGCTAACACAATTCGAATTGAAACAGTATTTACAATTGGTAAAAAAATCTCATGAAAGTCAATACCTTCTTTCTGAGAATACCCTTTTGCAACCAGCCTTGCCTTGTACCTTCCCACCTTATTATCAACACCCTTCTTCAGCTTGTAGACCCACTTGCAACCTACAATTTTCCTGTCTCTTGGAAGTTCTACCAGATCCCATGTAATATTCCTCTCTAATGCCTTCATTTCATCCTTCATCGCTTCTTTCCATTTATCACTGTTCAAACCCTTCACAACTTTCTGATAGCATGAAGGTTCATCATCATTAGTACTTAAAGAAACTGATGAAACAAAATCATCGTACCTTCTTGGAGGAACTCTGACCCGTGTAGACCTCCTCAGGGAATTTTGTGGCTCATCCACAATCTATTGAATGTCATCATCAACCATGTCTTCCTCTGCTGCAGGAAGATCTTCATGAACATCTTATGAAACTTGTTCATGTTCACCTTCATTGGTTTCAAACTGAATTTGTTGATACTTTGGTGTTTCTTCCTATTTCATTTAAACATCTACATTTGATTTGATGAGAAATGATTCATCAAATATTACATCTCTGTTAATGGTGATCTTGTGGGCAGTAGGATCCCACAACCTGTACCCCTTAATACCATCACCATATCCAACAAAGATAATCCTTTTTGATCTTGTATCTAATTTAGAACATCGATGTTTTAGAATTAGAGCATAGGCATCACAACCAAAGACTTTAAGATTAGAATAATTACAAGGGTGACCTGTCCATACCTCCTCAGGAATTTTGCATTCTATTGCTGTTGATGGTGATCGATTCACCAGATAAAAAGTTGTAGATACAACTTCTTCCCACAATTACTATTTCAATTTGGCATTACTCAACATACTCCTTTCTCTCTCTAGAAGAGTCTTGTTCATGTGTTTAACAACTCCATTTAGTTGAGGATTATAGGCAGTGGTTTTATTCCTATTGATCCCAAATTCCTTGCAATAATTCTCAAACTCCATTGACGTAAATTCACCACCATTATCAATTCTTAAACATTTAATGGATGTACCAGTTCTTTTTTCCACTAAATCTCTAAACTTCTTGAAAACTGTAAATACATCAGCCTTACTCTTTAACATACAAATCCACACCTTCCTACATCTACATTTGATTTGATGAGAAATGATTCATCAAATATTACATCTCTGTTAATGGTGATCTTGTGGGCAGTAGGATCCCACAACCTGTACCCCTTAATACCATCACCATATCCAACAAAGATAATCCTTTTTGATCTTGGATCTAATTTAGAACATCGATGTTTTAGAATTAGAGCATAGGCATCACAACCAAAAACTTTAAGATTAGAATAATTACAAGGGTGACCTGTCCATACCTCCTTAGGAATTTTGCATTCTATTGCTGTTGATGGTGATCGATTCACCAGATAAAAAGTTGTAGATACAACTTCTTCCCACAATTCCTGTTGCAATTTGGCATTACTCAACATACTCCTTTCTCTCTCTAGAAGAGTCTTGTTCATGTGTTTAACAACTCCATTTAGTTGAGGATTATAGGCAGTGGTTTTATTCCTATTGATCCCAAATTCCTTGCAATAATTCTCAAAATCCATTGACGTAAATTCACCACCATTATCAATTCTTAAACATTTAATGGATGTACCAGTGCTTTTTTCCACTAAATCTCTAAACTGCTTGAAAACTGTAAATACATCAGCCTTACTCTTTAACATACAAATCCACACCTTCCTAGAGAAATCATCTATAAAAGTTACAAAATATGATGATCCTCCATATGAAATAGTGGTCCCCAAACATCAGAATGGATATAGTCTAGTATTCCTTCATTGGTGTGTCTTCCAGTTTTAAATCTTTGCCTATTATGTTTTCCCTAAATACAATGCTTACATAAATCTAACTTTAAAGAATTTAGACTAGAAAGTAACTTGCGATCAATTAATACCTTTAATCCTTGTTTGCTCATATGACCCAACCGTTGATGCCACAGTCGAACATAATCATTATCGTTCTCAGATACCGCTATCGCATGATCTGATTCAGTCCTCTCTTCTTATAGAAACATGTTACCAACCTTTTTTGATTTCATAACCAGTAGAATTCCTTTATAGACCTTCATAACTCCACCTTGAACGATAGTCTTGTAACCTCCTGTGTCTAAGACTCCCAATGAGATTAGGTTCTTCCTAAGCTCAGGTACATGTCTTACATCAGTTAGTATTTTAATAGTTCCATCAAACATCTTTATTCGAATGCTACCAATTCCCACAACTTTAGATGAAATATCATTACCCATGTAAACTACTTCATCATCTATAGACTGGTAAGTAATAAACCAGTTGTTAGCACTCTGTAATTTTCCCAAGGCTGTGAAGGAAGTCAGAGAGGCAACATTAGAACCACTTCGAGTCTTGGATCTATCCCTTCAAGACTCAGAGAGGGATTCTCTGTCTGATATTACTTTGTTGAAAATAAGATATTAGGCTAGTTATGAAGAACATGGGTTTGTTTATGGATTTTGAATTGGTTTGGTTGAGACATAAAAAGGACCATTGGGAAAAATGGAGTCAAATATTAAAGTCAATTGAATGAATAAATAAAAGAGACATATGTAACCAGGCAAGACAGTCATATCAATGGATTCTTATAATTTGTGATATGGAGAGAGGAAGAAATCAGGGATCATTTCAAATGCAGAGCAGAGTTTATTTGAATTTTGCATTCAATCTTCAGAAGAAAAAATAAACATTGTGTTTAAGCCATATCAGGGTGTTCATGAAAAATCCCGAGCATGCTCTTCTTATAAGCAATGAGCATACAGAAAACAATATGAAAAACAAAGGAATAACAATTTACATCAAAGAAAAATTCACCACAGAAAATGACACAAGAATCTGGAAAATAAAGTCTTTGTATTCATTCATTATAGTTAATCAAAACCTGTCAGCATTTTTTTACATTTTGGTCATTCCTAGTCCTCTGAATTATCAAAAGTTGGTGGATTTATAGCATTTACATTAGATATCCATATCCTAGAATACTGGATCAAATTTACTTGAAATAGAAAATCAAAGCCGATACAAGAGAATAGGAAAGTATCCTATAAAATAGGTCAACTACTTATCTCAAGTGGTCTTCATGTCCTTCAAAGTCTTTGACAGTTTTAGTAAGCCTTCAAAGGCTGATGGATCTTCATAAGATGTGGGATAAGTCGAAATTTCCACTTTTGGCACAAAGACAGTTTTTTGCCCAGAAAATAGGTAACCAATTTAACCTTTCCACCTTCCTAGGCACCTCCAAAATCAAAATAGAACCTTGATAATGATGACTTTAATTATTATCTACCATTTAGAATTGTCCTTGAGGCATTTGGATAAGAAACACTTGGATCTGTGCGAAAACAATGCTTCTCTTCCCTGTCTGTGCTTTCAGTGGCTAATAGAGGAAAAATCCAAGCCTGTTAGCCACCGAAAGCTCTTCTTTCGATGGCTAATGAACAGTTGAAATGTTCGCCTAAGCCACCGAAAGTCCCGTATTAGTGAAAATTAACAAAATTGAAAAATACCTTTTGTCTTAGCTTTAAAACACTTCAGGGATGATCTTCTGAAGCCTCTACTTGTTGAGCAGGCTCTGGAATGGATGTAGGATTGTTGGCTACCTCTGGATCATTCAAACGGATGGTTGCACTTGCTAGGGTTTCAATATCAATAGGTGCTTGAGGCTGAGGTCTTGAAGGTATGGATTGAAACTTCAATAACTTGATATTTTTCTTCAAATGCTTAGCTAATATCCACAATTTATGATTGTCCTTTATGATCCTCCTCTTCTTCTTCTTCTTTTCCTTTACATTTTCAAGTGCCAATATTTCCAAGGCTGCACTGGTTTCTGTGAAATTATTTGATAGAGTCTCGTATCTGGCCTTTAACACCCTCTCTAACACTTCTTGTTGTGCTATTTTATCTTTGAGTTTCTTAATTTTCTTTGATCTGTTCTGCTTCTTTTTCCTGCTAGATGTTTCACCTTTTTCAAGACTTGTGAACATCTCAGTTTCTAGTGCTTTGTCCATGGAGAATTCTATATTTTCATCAACAGGGACTTCTTCTTTTTTTGGTTCTTCATCTGAATCTGAATATGGAAAATTTAGAAATTTTGTCTTCTTTGGTGCAGCCTGCTCCATGTCTTCATTAAAATCCAACTTCTTCTTTGCTTTCTTAGGCTTGGAAGATGAAGTATCTCGCTTAGATGCCACTAGAGATATATCACTCCTCTTCCTTTTCCCACTCTTGGGAGTAGAGTAATTCTTTTAAGAAGATATCTTTTTATCCTCTAGCTATAGACCTGTCTGAAACTCATTCCAAAATAAGAAGTGGCCCCAATCCTTGTTCCTTCTCTGTAACAGATCACAAATCAATAGCTTGATAAAATCATGACGAGACAGTCTACCTTCCACCTTGATGGGTTTGTCTTTAACTTGATGAGCCATGTTAGTTAGGCTCCTGTGAAGATAATAAGGCAGATTGAGTGGGCTCCTACCAGTAAAATGGTTCACGAGTTTAAAGTGATAGATCGTCACCCTATTGTATCTACCTTCACAAGTTATATAAGCAAGGACGACCTTTAACAAGTGTTGCCATTTCTCTTCAAGAAAATACATAGGAATGTCTTTCTTCCATATCAAACACTTGTGATCTGGTTTCAAGTAGGACCTAAATTCAACATCCTTTGTAACAATGGTTTTGAACTAGTTTTTTCCTGTCCTTGGAAGCTCTGTCACTTCAGCTATGAGGGCTTCATCCACTTGGAATTCATCTTGGCCAATGCAAATCTTCTACCACTTGCTGATGAGAGCTCTGCACTTTTTAACAAAATTTGTAACAACTTGCATCCTTGAAGAGCTGACACACCTCTGGGTGTGTTTCCAGGTAACCAATATCATCAAGCTCCTTCCTCAAAGCTGGTCCTCCTCTCTTCATTTGCTGGAATGCTCCTGTACCTGCAATTGGAAATTTGGGCTTGGAGGGAGACCACACAGTGCAGAATTAGGGAGGTTTGGCTCAGCTGCGACAGAGATGAGAAATATGGGATATGTATTAAGGAAGGACTTGATTATGAGGGATGTGAGAGGGAAATTTAAGATTTGAAATAATCATGATTGGTAAACTATAATGATAGGAAGTACACAACCACATGATTTTATGAAACAAAAGTTTAAAAAATATTTGATATATCACGCAAAGATGAGATCCAAGTCTTCAATCGTCCTTACTCCTATATTTTCGAAGTCTAATTGCAATCATATCACCTTACTTCTGTTGATTTGGGCACGTGATGAGACTTATTCACCGTTTCCAAGATTCTTCGATTTCGGTGGCTAAAATAGCCCCAAATTTTGGGTTTAAGCTGCCGAAAGATAGGGCTTTTGGTGGCTTAGAAGCACTTTTGGAGAGGCACTTAGCCACATAAACCTGTAATTTGACTTTTTTGAAATAAAAACCAAATCCAATGTTTTTCAATATTTATTACAAACATAAGGCTCTCAAAAATGAACCTTAAAGAATTTAGGAATGTATTTTTCAATGACTTCCTATCACCTAAATAAACAAATTTGACTATGTTATTTGAGGAGATAACACTAAGTTTGTTTATTCGTGCAGGGATAAAATTGGTGAAGGGTTGAAGGAATGAAGGGTGAGGGACTGAAGGGCACAACGGGGGATGAAGGATGTAACAGGGTGATGGATAATATGGGCGAAATGGATGGAGGGGGGAAAAGGAAACAACGAAGAGACGAACAAACCAGGAACTTCATGATGAGACCCACAAACGATATCTAAATCATTATATCTCCTATAATTATAGGAACCTAACACAAGTGTCTATGAAGACACATGTGGTTTGAAGCACCATAATCTAATAACCACTTTTGATCATGACATGAACCATTACTAATTGATAAAACTTCATCAACCATACTTGAACCTGTTGCTGAACCTGTTTCAATCACATTTTCTCCCTTCATCTCTTTTGGAGGGTCTTCTTTGGAGGCTTGTTGTCGCTTCCAATAGTCCTTCTTTAGGTGTCCAAATTTTCCAAAAAACCAACACTTGAGCTTGCTCTTTCTGCCCTTTGACTTTGACCAAGAGAAATCCCTCTTACCATGTTCTCTTTCTTTAGGTCTGCATCTGACCATCATCGCCTCAGATGTAGAGTTTTCTTGATTGGATTTCTTGCTTGTTTCCTCAGACAGTAAAGCTCCAACAATATCATCAAACTCAATACTTTTTGTTGAACTGAAACTAATAGAGGTAACAAAGTGATCCCATGATGAGGGGAAAGAACACAATAAAGTAATTGCCTTGTCTTTGGATTCAATTTTCACTCCCATGCTATCCAACTGGACTAGAAGAGTATTGAAAGTATTCAGATAATAAACTATTTTCATACCTTCCCTCATGCACAAACTATACAATTTCCTTTTCAGGAAGATCGTGTTTGTCAAGGATTTCATCATGTATAGGCTTTCCATATTTGACCACAAACCAACTGTTGTCTTCTCTGTAACAATGTTGAACAATACATCATCAGCCAAACACAGGTGTATGGCACTTAGTGCTCTTGCATCCATCTCATCCCAGTCTTCGTCTGTTATGGACACGGGCTGCTTTGATTTTTTCAAAAGCACCTTCACCAAGCCTTGTTGCATGAGCATATCGTGCATCTTGACCTTCCAGATCTCGAAATTGTTCTTTCCATTAAACTTTTCAATTTTGAATTTAGCACTCTGCATCTTTTTCATTAGAAGAAACATAAAAAACAAACACCGTTGTTTGTAATAACCAAGGCCCTTTCAAAGACTATGTGGAGGAATAATGGTTTAATATTAACAAGGTTTTAAAAAAGATTTAATACAAAACCTTTTTTACCTCACCTTTTATTAAAATAAATTCACCTTTTTAATAAAAAAAAAATTTTGTTTTTTTAATAAAATTCACCCCACCTTATTCCTCCACCCTTTTTCATATTATATTTTAAAACCAAATATAATAAACCTTTTTAAAATCCTCCCTCCATGTGACTTCTCACGATTTTAATAAAGAAATTCAATTCTTCATAACCTTACCGTAAATTATTTTTACTCCATTAAAAAAACTTTGCTTGAAAAAGGTCGTCGCACCTCCCGAGTGAGTGGACTGCATGCGTGCTTCAAAGGGCCACCACACCTCCCATAGGGTTGGACTGTGGAAATAAAAATAATTACATAGGGAGCCACCGCACCTCCCGATGCATCTGGGCTGCAGAAAGTTCAAAAATTTATCTGCGCGAAAGTGTACAGTAGTGGCAGCTGCGACCTCCGAGAGGAGAGACCTACAGAAAGTTGGAGATCTACACACCTCTAAAAAATTTGATGCCCTCGACTGCATTCTCCTCAAACCATCTCTGATAGCACTTGTTATATTTGCAAATGTGGAAACAAAAATATCACATAAGACAATCAATAATATGTAGACAAGAAACACAACAATTTACATGGTTCACCCAAATGTTGGGCTACGTCCACCAAGAATAGGTATCCGTTGTCTTATTATTCAGATCAAGAAGATTACAACAATCTCACACTCATCTCACACACCTCTCATTACACCATTTCATTAATTCCCCTTTATGCCTCTATGGGCTTACATCAATAATGAACAGAATTAGATTAGTTACACAACTAATTCTAAACTTGTGCATTCATACCAAATTAGCAGATTTGGTTGAACAAACTACCACAAAAAGGGCTCCACTAAATCTGCTCATATCTACTAAATATGGGAAAATTCATTGGCATATTAAACAATCTCCACCTTGACAACAATTAACCTAATACCTTGCTCCTGCTTTTGTTCATCACCTTTTCTGCAAGCCAAGAGAAGCCAAGAACCATCGTATCTTCTCTAACAGTATTGGTTTTGTGAACATGTCTGCATAGTTCTCTTTTGTATGCACTTTCTCAAGAGAGACTCCACCTTCATCGATGACTTGTCTTACAAAATGGTACTTGATAGGTATATGTTTAGTTTTAATGTGATAGGCTGGATTATTAGCCAAGTGAATAGCACTCTGACTGTCACAAAGTAACCGTACTTTGTCCTGCATCCTTCCCAACTCACCCAACAAACCTTTCAACCAAACTGCCTCTTTGCAAGCATGTGAAGCAACTATGTATTATGATTTTGTAGTGGATAAAGTGACAATGTTATGTAGCTTTGACATCCAACTAATAGCTCCACCTAAAAGAGTAAAGACATACCCTAAAGTCAACCTTCGCTTGTCCAAATCACCTACAAAATCAAAATCAACATATCCACAGACTAACTCATGACCACTGTTATAGGTGATACAGTAATCACTTGTGCCTCTTAGATACCGAAACACCCATTTCATTGCTGCCCAATGATCTTTACCTAGATTTAACATATACCTGCTAACAACCCCAACTCCATGTGAAATGTTTGGCCTTGTACTAACCATCTCATACATTAGACTTCCTACTGCATTAGCATATGGTATTCGAGACATATATTTCTTTTCTTCTTTTGTACTAGGACATAAACTTGAAGAAAGATTAAAATGGGAAGCCAAAGGGACTCAAACTAGTTTCACATCATTCACACCAAACCTCAAAATTATCTTCTCAACATACTTTTGTTGTGACAACCAAAGCTTACCATTCCTCCTGTCTCTGAATATCTCCATGCCCAAAATTTGCCTTGCTGCTCCTAGATATTTCATATCGAATGTCCTAGCCATCTAAGCCTTTAACCTGTTGATCTCAGCTATGCTTTTTCTTGCTAAAATCATATCATCAACATACAATACTAAGATAATGAATATTACATTATTCAATTTCTTAAAGTAGACACAATGATCATACTCACTCCTTGTATAATTTTGGCTCACCATGAAAGAGTCAAATGTTTTGTACGATTGTTTGGGTGACTGCCTCAAACCATACAATGATTTCTTGAGCCTGCAAACAAATTTCTTGCTGCGATTCTGAACGAACCCTTCCTGTCGTTCCATGTAAATTTCCTCATCCAAATATCGATGTAAGAAAGTAGTTTTAACATCTAGTTGCTCCAACTCCAAATCAAGAAATGCAATTAATGCTAACACAATTCGAATTGAAACAATATTTACAACTACTGAGAAAATCTCATGAAAGTCAATACCTTCTTTCAGAGAATACCCTTTCGCAATGAGCCTTGTCTTGTACCTTTCCACCTTATTATCAACACCCTTCTTCATCTTGTAGACCCAATTGCAACCTAATGTTTTCTTGTCTCTTGGAAGTTATACCAAGTCCCATGTAGCATTCCTCTCTAATGCCTTCATTTCATCCTTCATCACTTATTTCCATTTATCACTGTTTGAACCCTTCACAGCTTCCTGATAGCATGAAGGTTCATCATCATTAGTACTTAAAGAAATGGATGAAACAAAATCATCACACCTTCTTGGAGGAACTCTGACCTGTGTAGACCTCCTCAGGGAAGTCTGTGGCTCATCCACAATCTATTGACTGTCATCATCAACCATGTCTTCCTCTACTACAGGACGCTCTTCATGAACATCTTTTGAAACTTGTTCATGTTCACCTTCATTAGTTTCAAATTGAATTTGGTGATACTTTGGTGTTTCTTTCTGTTTCATTTGAACATCTACATTTGATTTGATGAGAGATGATTCATCAAATATTACATCTCTGTTAATGGTGATCTTTTGGGCAGTAGGATCCCACAACCCGTACCCCTTAATACCATCACCATATCCAACAAATATAAGCCTTTTTTATTTATTTTGGATGTAATTTAGAATGCTGATGTTTCATAATTAGAGCATAGGCATCACAACCAAAAACTTTAAGATTAGAATAATTACAAGGGTGACCTCTCCATACCTCTTCAGGAATTTTGTATTGTATTGTTGTCGATGGTGATCGATTCACCATTTAACAAGCTTTAGATAGAACTTCTGCCCATATTTCCTACTACAATTTGGTGTTACTCAACATACTCCTTGCTCTCTCTAGAAGAGTCTTATTGATGCTTTCAACAACTTCATTTTGCTGAGGAGTATAGGAAGTGGTTTTATGCCTATCGATCCCAAATTCCTTGCAATAATTCTCAAAATCCATTGAGGTAAATTCACCACCATTATCGATTCTTAATCATTTAATGGATCTACCAATGCTTTTTTCCACTAAATCTCTAAACTGCTTGAAAACTGTAAATACATCAGCCTTACTCTTTAACATACATATCCACACTTTCCTAGATAAATCATCTATAAAAGTTACAAAATATGATGATCCTCCATATGAAATAGTAGGGGATGGTCCCCAAACATCAGAATGGATATAGTCTAGTATTCTTTCACTGGTGTGTCTTCCGGTTTTAAATCTCTGCGTGCTTACAAAAATCTAACTTTAAAGACTTTAGACTAGGAAGTAACTTGCGATCAATTAATACCTTTAATCCATGTTCTCTCATATGACCCAACTGTTGATTCCACAATCAAACATAATCACTATCGTTCTTAGATACCGCTGTCGCTTGATCTAATTTAGTCCTCCCTTCTAATAGAAACAGGTTACCAACCTTTTTTGCTTTCATAACCAGTAGAATTCCTTTGTAGACCTTCATAACTCCACCTTGAACAATAGTCTTGTAAATTCCCGTGTCTAAGACTCCCAAAGAGATTAGTTTATTCCTAATCTCAGGTACATGTATTACATTATTTAGTATTTTAACAGTTCCATCAAACATCTTAATTCGAATGCTACCAATTCCAACAAATTAGATGAAATATTATTACCCATGTAAACTACTCCATCATCTATAGACTGGTAAGTAATAAACCAATGTCTATGAAGACACATGTGGTTTGAAGTACCAAAATCTAATAACCACTGTTGATCATGACACGAACCATTACTAATTGATAAAACTTCATCAACCATACCTGAAGCTGTTGTTGAAAATGTTTCAGTTGCATTTGCTTCCTTTGTCTCTTTTGGAGGGTCTTCTTTGGAGGCTTGATGTCACTTCCAACAGTCCTTCTTCAGGTGTCCAGATTTTCCACAAAACCAACACTTGAGCTTGCTCTTTCTTCCCTTCGACTTTGACTGAGAGAAATCCCTCTCATCATGTCCTCTTTCTTTAGGTTTGCCTCTGACCATCATCGCCTCAGATGTAGAGGTTTCTTGATTAGATTTCTTCCTTGTTTCCTTAGACAGTAAATATCCAATAGTATTATCAAACTCAATACTCTTTGTTGAACTGAAACTAATAGAGGTAACAAAGTGATCCCATGACGCGGGTAGAGAACACAATAAAGTAGTTTCCTTGTCTTCGTATTCAAATTTCACTCCCATGCTATCCAACTGGACTAGAAGAGTATTGAAAGTATTCAGATGATAAATTATTTTTGTACCTTCCTTCATGCGCAAAATTTATAATTTCCTTTTTAGGAAGATCCTATTTGTCAAGGATTTCGTAATGTACATGATTTCCATCTTTGACAACAAACCGACTGTTGTCTTCTCTCTAACAATGTTGAACAATACATCGTCGGCCAAACATAGGCATATGGAACTCAATGCTCTCGTATCCATCTCATCCCAGTCTCCATCTGTTATGGACACGGGCTTATTTTCTTTTCCCAAAAGCGCCTTCACCATGCCTTGTTGCATGAGCACATCGTGCATCTTGGCCTTCTAGATCTTGAAATTGGTCTTTCCATTAAACTTTTCAATTTCGAATTTATCACTCTGCATCTTTTTCATTAGAGGAAACATAAAAAACAAACACCGATGTTTGTAATAACCAAGGCCCTTTAAAAAACTATGTGGAGGAATAATGGTTTAATATTAATAAGGTTTTATAAAAGATTTAATACAAAACCTTTTTTACCTCACCTTTTATTAAAAGAAATTCACCTTTTTAATAATATATATATATATATATATATATATATATAATAAAATTCACCCCACCTTATTCCTCCACCCTTTTTCATATTATATTTAAAAGACAAATATAATAAACCTTTTTAACATCCTCCCTCCACGTGAATTCTCACAATTTTAATAAAGAAATTCAATTCTTCATAACCTTACCATAAATTCTTTTTACTCCATTCAAAAAACTTTGCTTGAAAAAGGTTGTCGCACCTCCCGATGCATCTGGGCTGCAGAAAGTTCAAAAATTTATCTGCACAAAAGTGTATAGTAGTGGCCACCGTGACCTCTGAGAGGAGAGACCTACGGAAAGTTGGAGATCTACGCACCTCCAAAACATTTGATGCCCTCGACTACCTTCTCCTCAAACCCACTCTGATACCACTTGTTATAATTTCAAATGTGGAAACACAAATATCACATAATAAAATCAATAATATGCAGACATGAAACACAACAATTTACGTGGTTCACGCAAACATTGGGCTACGCCCACCAAGCATAGGTATCGGTTGTCTTATTATTTAGATCAAGGAGATTACAACAAGCTCACACTCATCTCACACTCCTCTCATTACACAATTTCCAAAATTCCCCTTTATGCCTCTACGGGATTACATCAATAATGAACATAATTAGATTAGCTACACAACTAATTCTAAACTTGTGTGTTCATACCAAATTGGCAGATTTGGTTGAACAAACTACAAAAAAAAAGTCTCCACTAAATCTGCTCATATCTACTAAATATGGGAAAATTCGTTGTCATATTCAACAATCTGCACCTTGACAACAATTAACCTAATACCTTGCTCCTGCTTTTTCTCATCACCTTTTCTGCAAGCCAAGAGAAGCCAAACACCATCGTAGCTTCTCTAACAGTACTGGTTTTTTGAACATGTCTGTGCAGTTCTCTTTTGTATGTGCTATCTCAAGAGAGACTCCACCTTCATCGATGAACTGTCTTACAAAATGGTACTTGATAGGTATATGTTTATTTTTAGTGTAATAGGATGGATTCTTATCCAAGTGAATAACACTCTGGCTATCACAAAGTAACTTTACTTTGTCCTGCATCCTTCCAAACTCACCAAACAAACCTTTCAACCAAACTACCTCTTTGCAACCATGTGAAGAAGCTACGTATGCTACTTCTGTAGTGGATAAAGAGACAATGTTTTGTAGCTTTTACATCCAACTGATAGCTCCACCTGCAAGAGTAAAGACATACCTTGAAGTCAACCTTCTCTTGTCCAAATCACCTGCAAAATCAGAATCAACATATCCACAGACTAACTCACAACCACACTTATAGGTGATACAGTAATCACTTGTGCCTGTTAGATACCGAAGCACTCATTTCACTGTTTCCCAATTATCTTTACCTGGATTTGACATATACCTGCTAACAACCCCAACTACATGTGAAATGTTTGGCCTTGTACTAACCATCGCATACATTAGACTTCCTACTGCATTAGCATATGGTATTTGAGACATATATTTCTTTTCTTCTTTTGTACTAGGACATAAACTTGAAGAAATCTTAAAATGGGAAGCCAAAGGGACTGAAACTGGTTTTACATCGTTCATACCAAACCTCAAAAGTATCTTCTCAACATACTTCTGTTGTGACAACCAAATCTTACCATTCCTCCTGTCTTTGAATATATCCATGCCCAAAATCTTCCTTGTTGCTCCTAGATCTTTTACATCGAACGTCGTAGCCATCTGAGCCTTTAACCTGTTGGTCTCAACTATGATTTTGCTTGCTAAAAGCATATCATCAACATACACTACTAAGATAATGAATATGCCATTATTCAATTTCTTAAAGTAGACACAATGATCATACTCACTCCTTGTATAATTCTGGCTCACCATGAAAGAGTCAAATTTCTTGTACCATTGTCTGGGCGACTGCCTCGGACCATACGATGATTTCTTGAGCCCACAAACAAATTTCTTGCTGTGATTCTGAACGAACCCTTCCGGTTTTTCCATGTAAATTTCCTCATCCAAATCTCCATGTAAGAAAGCAGTTTTAACATCTAGTTTCTCCAACTCCAAATCAAGCAATGCAACTAATGCTAACACAATTCGAATTGAAACAGTCTTTACAACTAGTGAACAAATCTCATGAAAGTAAATACCTTCTTTCTGAGAATACCCTTTCGCAACCAGCCTTACCTTGTACCTTTCAACCTTATTATCAACACCCTTCATCTTGTAGACCTACTTGCAACCTACATTTTTCTTGTCTCTTGGAAGTTCTACTAGGTCCCATGTAGCATTCCTCTCTAGTGACTTCATTTCATCCTTCATCTCTTCTTTCCATTTATCACTGTTCGAAAAATTCATAGCTTCATGATAGCACGAAGGTTCATCATCATTAGTACTTAAAGAAACTGATGAAACAAAATCATCGTACCTTCTTGGAGGAACTTTGACCCGTGTAGACCTCCTCATGGAAGTTTGTGGCTCATCCACAACATATTGATTGTCATCATCAACCATGTCTTCCTCTGCTATAAGAAGCTCTCCATGAACAACTTTTGAAACTTTTTCATGTTCACCTTCATTGGTTTCAAACTGAATTTGCTGATACTTTGGTGTTTCTTCCTATTTCATTTGAACATCTACATTTGATTTGATGAGAGATGATTCATCAAACATTACATATCTATTAATGGTGATATTGTGGGTAGTAGGATCCCACAACCCGTACCCCTTAATATCATCACCATATCCAACAAAGATAAGCCTTTTTTTATTTTGGATCTAATTTAGAATGCTGATGTTTTGGAATTAGAGCATAGGTATCACAAACAAAAAAATTTAAGATTAGAATAATTATAAGGGTGACCTGTCCATACCTCCTCAGAAATTTTGGATTCTATTGTTGTTGATGGTGATCGATTCACCAGATAACAAGTTGTAGATACATCTTCTACCCACAGTTCCTGAGGAGTATAGGTAGTGGTTTTATGCCTATCGATCCCAAATTCCTTGAAATAATTATAAAACTCCATTGATGTAAATTCACCACCATTATCAGTTCTTAAACATTTAATGGATCTACCAGTGCCTTTTCCCACTAAATCTCTAAATTGCTTGAAAATTGTAAATACATCAGCCTTACTCTTTAACATACAGATCCACACCTTCCTAGAGAAATCATCTATACAAGTTACAAAATATGATGATACTCCATATGAAATAGTAGGGGATGGTCCCCAAACATCAAAATGGATATAGTCTAGGATTCCTTCACTGGTGTGTCTTCCGGTTTTAAATCTCTACCTATTATGTTTTCCATAAATACATTGGTTACATAAATCTAACTTTAAAGACTTTAGACTAGGAAGTAACTTGTGATCAATTAATACCTTTAATCCTTGTTCGCTCATATGAGCCAACTGTTGATGCCACAGTCGAATAGAATCACTGTCATTCTCAGATATTGTTGTCGCATGATTCGATTCAGTTCTCCATTCTAATAGAAGCAGGTTACCAACCTTTTTTTATTTCATAACCAATAGAATTCCTTTATAGACCTTCATAACTCGACCTTGAACAATAGTCTTGTAACCTCCTGTGTATAAGACTCCAAAAGAGATTAGGTTCTTCCTAGGCTCAGGTACATGTCTTACATTAGTTAGTATTTTAACAGTTCCATCAAACATCTTAATTTGAATGCTACCAAATTCCACAACTTTAGATGAAATATCATTACCCGTGTAAACTACTCCATCATCTATATACTCTTAAGTAATAAACCAGTGTCTATGAAGACATAAGTGGTTTGAAGCACCAGAATCTAATAACCATTGTTGATCATGACATGAACCATTACTAATTGATAAAACTTCATCAACTATACCTGAACCTGTTGTTGAACCTGTTTCAGTTGCATTTGCTTCCTTCGTCTCTTTTGGAGGGTCTTCTTTGGAGGCTTGTTGTCGCTTCCAACAGTCCTCTTTAGGTGTCCAAATTTGCCACAAAACCAACACTTGAGCTTGCTCTATCTACCCTTCAATTTTGACTGAGAGAAATCCCTCTGACCGTGTCCTCTTTCTTTAGGTCTTCCTCTGACCATCATCGCCTCAGATGTAGAGGTTTCTTGATTGGATTTCTTCCTTGTTTCCTTAGACATTAAAGCTCCAATAGTATCATCGAACTCAATGCTTTCTATTGAACTGGAACTAATAGAGGTAACAAAGTGATCCCATGACACGGGAAAATAACACAATAAAGTAATTTCCTTGTCTTCAGATTCAAATTTCACTCCCATGCTATCCAATTGGACTAGAAGAGTATTGAAAGTATTCATATGATCAACTATTTTTGTACCTTCATTCATGTGCAAACTGCACAATTTCCTTTTCAGGAAGATCTCGTTTGTCAAGGATTTCATCATGTATAGACTTTCCAGCTTTGACCACAAACCGGTTGTTGTCTTCTCTGTAACAATGTTGAATAATACATCGTTAGCGAAACACAGGCGTATGGCACTCAGTGCTCTCACATCCATCTCATCCCAGTCTTCATCTATTATGGACACAGGCTTCTTTTCTTTTCCCAAAAGCGCCTTCACCGCGCCTTTTTGCACGAGCATATCATGCATCTTGACCTTCCAGATCTCGAAATTGTTCTTGCCATTAAAATTTTCAATTTTGAATTTAGCACTCTGCATCTTTTGCATTAGAGGAAACATAAAAAACAAACACCATTCCAAGGCCCTTTCAAAAACTATGTGGAGGAATAATGGTTTAATATTAACAAGGTTTTATAAAAGATTTAATACAAAACCTTTTTTACCTCACATTTTATTAAAAGAAATTCACCTTTTTAATCAAATATATATATATATATATATATATATATATATATATATATATATATTAATAAAATTCACCCCACCTTGTTCCGCCACCCTTTTTCATATTATATTTAAAAACCAAATATAATAAACCTTTTTAACATCCTCCCTCCATGTGACTTCTCACGATTTTAATAAAGAAATTCAATTCTTCATAACCTTGCCGTAAATTCTTTTTACTCCATTCAAAAAAATTTGCTTGAAAAAGGCTACCGCACATCTCGAGTGAGTGGACTGCATGCATGGTTCAAAGGGCTGCCACACCTCCCTTAGGGTTGTACTATGGAAATCAAAATAATTACACGGGGAGTCGCCGCACATCCCAATGCATCCGGGCTGCAGAAAGTTCAAAAATTTATCTACGCGAAAGTGTATAGTAGTGGCCGCCGCGACCTCTGAGAGGAGAGACCTATGGAAAGTTGGATATCTACGCACCTCCAAAAAATTTTATGCCCTCGACTGCCTTCTCCTCAAACCCTCTCTGATAACACTTGTTATATTTGAAAATGTGGAAACACAAATATCACATAAGACAATTAATAATATGTAGACAAGAAACACAACAATTTGTGTGGTTCACTCAAACGTTGGGCTACGTTCAACAAGCATAGGTATTGGTTGTCTTATTATTCAGATCAAGGAGATTACAATAGGCTCACACTCATCTCACACACCTCGCATTGCACCATTTTCTCAATTCCACTTTATGCCTCTATGGGCTTACATCAATATTGAACAGAATTAGATTAGTTACACAACTAATTATAAACTTGTGCATTCATACCAAATTGGTAGATTTGGTTGAAGAAACTACCACAAAAAAGGCTCCACTAAATCTGCTCATATCTACTAAATATGGGAAAATTCGTTGGAATATTCAACAATCTCCACCTTGACAATAATTAACCTGATACCTTGCTCCTTCTTTGGATCATCACCTTTTCTGCAAGCTAAGAGAAACCAAGCACCATCATAGCTTCTCTAACAGTATTGGTTTTGTGAACATGTCTGCACAATTCTCTTTTGTATGCACTTTCTCAAGAGAGACTCCACCTTCATCGATGACCTGTCTTACAAAATGGTACTTGATAGGTATATGTTTAGTTTTACTGTGATAGGATGGATTCTTAGCCAAGTGAATAGCACTCTGACTATCACAAAGTAAGTTTACTTTGTCCTGCATCCTTCCAATCTCACCAAACAAAACTTTCAACCAAACTGTCTCTTTGGAAGCATGTGAAGCAACTACATATTCTGCTTCTGTAGTGGATAAAGAGACAATGTTCTATAGCTTTGACATCTAACTAATAGCTCCACCTACAAGAGTAAAGACATACCCTAAATTCGACCTTCTCTTGTCCAAATCACCTGCAAAATCAGAATCAACATATCCAGAGACTAACTCATGACCACTGTTATAGGTGATACAGTAATCACTTGTGCCTCTTAGATACCGAAGCACCCATTTCACTGCTCCCCAATGCTATTTACCTAGATTTGACATATACCTACTAACAACCCCAACTGCATGTGAAATGTATGGCCTTGTACTAACCATCGCATACATTAGACTTCCTACTGCATTAGCATATGGAATTCGAGACATATATTCCTTTTCTGCTTTTGTACTAGGACATAAAATTGAAGAAAGATTAAAATGGGAAGCCAAAGGGACTGAAATTGGTTTCACATCATTCATACCAAACCTTAAAAGTATCTTCTCAACATATTTCTATTGTGACAACCAAAGCTTACCATTCCTTCTATCTCTGAATATCCCCATGCCCAAAATCTACCTTGCTACTCCAAGATATTTCATATCGAACGTCCTAGCCATCCGAGCCTTTAACCTGTTGATATCAGCTATGCTTTTGATTTCTAAAATCATATCATCAACATACAATACTAATATAATGAATATACCATTATTCAATTTATTAAAGTAGACACAATGATCATACTCACTCCTTGTATAATTTTGGCTCACCATGAAAGAGTCAAATTTCTTGTACCATTGTCTAGGCGACTACCTCAGACCATACAATGATTTCTTGAGCCTGCAAACAAATTTCTTGCTGTGATTTTGAACGAACCCTTCCGGTTGTTCCATGTAAATTTCCTCATCCAAATATCCATGTAAGAAAGCATTTTTAACATCTAGTTGCTCCAACTCCAAATCAAGCAATGCAACTAATGCTAACACAATTCGAATTGAAACTGTCTTTATAACTGGTGAAAAAATCTCATGAAATTCAATACCTTATTTCTAAGAATACCCTTTCACAACTAACCTTTCCTTGTACCTTTCCACCTCATTATCAACACCCTTCTTCAGCTTGTAGACCCACTTGCACCCTATAGTTTTCCTGTCTCTTGGAAGTTCCACCAGGTCCCATGTAGCATTCCTCTCTAATGCCTTCATTTCATCCTTCATCACTTCTTTCCATTTATCACTGTTCGAACCCTTCACAACTTCCTAATAGCATGAAGGTTCATCATCATTATTACTTAAATAAATTGATTAAACAAAATCATCATACCTTCTTGGAGGAACTCTGACCCATGTAGACCTCCTCAGGGAAGTTTGTGGCTCATCCAAAATCTATTGACTATCATCATCAACCATGTTAGTAGATTGTTTCTTCCCTTCGAATTTCTACCCTTCGACTTTGACCGAGATAAATCCCTCTGACCATGTCCTCTTTCTTTAGGTCTTCCTTTGACCATCATCGCCTCAGATGTAGAGGTTTCTTGATTTGATTTCTTCCTTGTTTCCTCAGACAGTAAAGCTCCAACAATATCATCAAGCTCAATACTTTTTATTGAACTGAAACTAATAGAGGTAACAAAGTGATCCCATGACGAGGGAAAAGAACACAATAAAGTAATTTCCTTGTCTTCGGATTCAAATTTCACTCCCATGCTATCCAACTGGACTAGAAGAGTATTGAAAGTATTCAGATGATCAACTATTTTCGTACCTTCCTTCATGCGCAAACTGTACAATTGTCTTTTCATGAAGATCTTGTTTGTCAAGGATTTCGTCATGTATAGGCTTTCCAGCTTTGACCACAAATCGACTGTTGTCTTCTCTGTAACAATGTTGAACAATACATTGTCGGCCAAACACAGGCGTATGGCACTCAGTGCTCTCGCATCCATCTCATCCCAGTCTTCATCTATTATGGACAGGCGCTGCTTTTCTTTTCCTAAAAGCACCTTCACCATGCCTTGTTGCTCGAGCATATCATGCATTTTGACCTTCAAGATCTTGAAATTGTTCTTGCCATTAAACTTTTCAATTTCGAATTTAGCACTCTGCATCTTTTTCATTAGAAGAAACATACAAAACAAACACCGTTGTTTGTAATAGCCAAGGCCATTTCAAAAACTATGTGGAAAAATAATGGTTTAATATTAACAAGGTTTTATAAAAGATTTAATACAAAACCTTTTTTACCTCACCTTTTATTAAAAGAAATTCACTTTTTTAATAAAAAAATATTTTTTTTTGTTTTTTTAATAAAATTCACCCCACCTTATTCCTCCAACCTTTTTCATATTATATTTAAAAACCAAATATGATAAACCTTTTTAACATGCTCCCTCCATGTGAATTCTCACAATCTTAATAAAGAAATTCAATTCTTCATAACCTTACCATAAATTGGCATCACCAAACTAGACTATTAAGGAGGTTATGTGGGCAAATTGAACAGTTCCTATTGAACAAAAGATTGGATTCTATTGTTTTCTTCCTGAAATTAATACATGGTAGCAGGAGAAATGCACAATCTCAATTAAAACCTTTGTGTGATTTTACTAACATATGTATCGAATGCAAAATTTAAGAGTAAAGTCGAACACAACATCCCTTGTTCTCATGTTTGTTGAGTATTAAGACGATGCAACTAGTTGGAATCTGAAAAGGGGAACGAATTGATGTGTTCTTGGGTTAGAATTCCTTGCAAATTTTAAATCAAATCTTTTTATGAATGTTAGTTTTTCTCTCTTGTGGATCACTTGTGGACCAGGGATGATTTTAAGGATGGAAATTTATTTTAAAATGTAGAAACTTTGGAAAATATTACTAATCCTTCATATGCCAACTATAAAATGTTTGGCGATATTTTTGTACAAATATTCAAATTTTTAAGGATTTCACATAGTTTGTATAAAATTTTGGCGATTTTTAAGGTAAAATAATTTTATCTTTTAGAATTTGGGCCAATCATTTTTAGAATAGCGAATCTCTTTTTGGGAAAAACCATGGAAAAATAGCCCATGAGCGAAATTCAGCCCCTAAAATCATCCATGTTATGGATCCGTTAAATTTGATGTGATGTTCTGTGCTTGTTCAAAACAAATTGTAACCCTTCTGATAATTCGTATTTCATTCTGCTTTTTCTATGTGTTGTATCTCGGGGTTTGCCTCCATACACTAAATTCATTGAATATTTCATGGTAATCGAATTCCATCAGCAAAGGTCATAGTTTGCATCTTGTGATAACCTGGGAAAGAGTTCGATGCCTTCTCTTAAGTCTTAAAGGATCTGTGCGAATTGAAGGGACGTATTTTTTCCTGCAATTTGTTGAAATAATGTAACTGCAAAGAGTATTCTTATTATTATTGACATATTATTTATAGGATTAATACCCATTGTGGATTAATCATGTCAGTAATTGTATTAGGACCAATTCCCCTTTTGTGGATTGGTCAACGGACAATTGTAATAGGCAGAATAAGAAGTCGGCCCCAACAGTTATTATTGAGACCCAGAAATAAATTAAAGATGGGTTTACCCACCCAGAGTGAGAGGTCGGCCCTACCAGTAACGACCCTTCACACGTGCCAGTCTTGTATATATAGAGAGTTTAACGCCTCACTTTATCACACAACTCACTTGATCATTCTTAAGAGGCAAGCTGCAACTTACCAGTTGGAGAGAGGGATAAGAGTGGTGCATCTTTTGGAGAGGACTATCTGTATTGGTTTGAGTTATCTTTTGACATTGTATTGGCAATTTATAATACGAAATTTTTTGCTGGGTTTTCTTCCCTTAGAGGGTTTCCCAGGATAAATGTTGCGTCTCTTGTGAATGTGTATTTCTCAGTGATATTGTTCTTATGTTGCTATTATCTATTGAAATGCAAAGAACTATAATAATGGCATAAACATTAACATGGTATCAGAGCCAACCTAAAGGAAACATATTTCGTAAGAGAAAAACGTCATTGTTGCAGTACCTGCAAATTAGGGTTTTTCAAAAGTGAAGCTTTTTAGCTCCAAAACTACCTAGAAAGTTTCACCCTCCCCCAAGGATCATTTTGGCACTTAGAGCGCACCTTTTCAGTGGCTCGATCTCCTTGAAAGTGAAACCCTAGTTTCACAAAAGTACCAGAAGTACCAGAAAACCAATACCAAAAGTACCAAAAGCACTAGTCCAGAAATCCGCAGATCATATTTGAAGGGGTAAAAACTGGATTTTCTCAGATCCAAGTACACCAGGCTACTCGCCTTAGCCAAGCACACCTCCTGGTAAGGTCAAAATTTGATTTTAAGCATTTTCATTTTTGGTCATTTTTCATAGCCTCAAGTACAAGATGTCTGCAAGCACAAAGCTTGTTGAGAAACTAGAAGGCATAGGCAACTTCTGTGCCTGGAAGTATAGAATCGATTTGATCCTTGTAGAGAATGACCTAGCAAGATTCATCAAAGAAGAAGTGGAAGAACCTGAAGATGTCGTAGAGAAAGCAAAGCATCAGAAGGACTCAATCAGGGCTCAAAGAATCATTGCAGTTTCAATCAAAGACCACCTGATCCCGTATGTATCGTCCAAGAAAACTCCGAAGGAGATGTTTGACTCTCTAAGAAAACTATACAAAGGAAAGAACATCAACTGAAAGATGAACCTAAGATCTCAATTGAAGAATACCAAGATGCAGAAAGGAGAAATGATTCAAGAATATTTCTCCCGAATCTCATAAATTAAAGAAAAATTAAAAGTGATTGGAGACACCATAGATGAAGACGAATTCATAATGATGGCCCTAAATGGTCTCACAAGACCTTGGGATGATTTCATCCATACGATATGTGCCAGAAAGGAGAAACTACAGTTTGAGAGCCTATGGGAAGAATGCATCCAAGAAGAGACAAGGGTAGCTAACCGTGAAGCACTACTAGCAAGGGATGATGATCAAGCCCTAGCTACTCTTACAAAATGAGGAAGGAAGAAACCCTACTTCAAAACGGAAAATCATAGAGAACCTCAACCATCAAACAAATTCAATAACCAAGAATCTCATCCAAGAAATTTTCAGAAGAAAGGACAACGCAAGGGACGAGATCTCTCATCCATACAATGCTATCATTATGATAAGATGGGACACAAGGTGAATTCTTGTCCATTCAGAAGAGAAGAATACAAGAGCAAGCACAAAAGGCAACATTCCCACATAGTTGAAGATGAAGAACCACCTATGAAGATGATTAAGGACCATGTCTTGATCTCATCTCTCTCAGGATCTGTATCACCTGGAGAGGACCCATGGCTCATTGATAGCGGTGCATCAAAACACATGACGGGTAAGAAAAATACTCTCTCTTGTATTTCAGAAAAGAAGTTTTCTTAGAAAGTGACTCTTGGAGATGATTATCAATATCCCATCAAGGGAGTTGGAGAATCAAACTACAAGCTAGATTCAGAAAACTCAATAACAATGAAGGATGTACTCTATGTATCGGGCTTAAAGACGAACTTACTTTCCATATCAGCTTTAGACAAGAAAGGCTATAGATTTTCCTTCATATATGGAGAATTTATTATGTGGGCTAAGGGAGAAACCTTAAATGAAGCAATCGTCATCGGAAATGAAGAAAATGGCTTATATAAACTGAAGGGTCACCCAGAAACTACCATGACCCATGCCATCAAAAACTCATACAAACTTTGGCATAGAAGATTATCCCACATCAACTACAAGGCGCTACCATACATATGCAAAGTTGTCACAGGTTTACCAAAACTCAAGGTTGATCAAGAAGGCATATGCAATGGA
>ML813747.1:94370-105889 GCA_009831015.1 Picea engelmannii
TCATGTGGATCCTCATGGTTGAGGAGAAATGAATTTTTGAAGATGAAAAAGTGAATTGAAGAAGGAAGTACATGTAGGCCCTGAAAATAATTAAATAAAAGAATTACAAAATAAGAAAGTTTCAGGTCGGCCCTAATGTTAAAAGGAAGTGACATAAATGGTATAAATAAACATCATTATACATTCATTTGATACAAGTCGAATTTCAGAGGTAACAAGAAGATAAGAAGGTCAGATTTCAAGGGAGGATGGAGACTTTTGGTGATGTGTTCTAAGGTATGTTATTTTCAGGTCATCTTACCATTTTTTCTACAACTATTTTTCTAGAACGATTCAGATGGTGAAATCACTATGGTATTGAGAATAAATATCAAGGTACCTCTAGTAAAAATTTTAGCTCTTGATTCGCTATAATTACGGAGATACACTCTATGGAAGATAGGGTTTGTGACCAGTCCTAAAGCTAGTCAATAAACATGTGTTCCAGGTAAAACAATCATAACGTTTTCATATAGAATCCAAATGAAGTGGGACCACTTCCATTTTAAATAGTATGGACTTTAGTTTCTTGTGTGTGAGTTTCAGAATCGAATGTTAAATATTGAGCACGGGGCATGTTGTACAAGTTGGGTCTTCTGAACAGACCAGAATTGAATAAAGTCTATTGTTCTTGCTATAACCTCTTTTTGGGGAGGATTCAAGGAGTGAAAATTGGAGGAGTTTCAGAGAATACATTGAGTAATATTATCTACAGGATCAGAGTACTCCAATAATTTAAGAATTGAAGAATTGCAGAAATTAAAGAAGTCTCGGGAAGCATTATTAGGTTCTATGTGATGATTGGTTGATGGTGATGATTTAATGTAAAGTTTTATCATCTCTCATATATTCTTGGGTGGAAGGAAGGGGTAAGGATGGAGAGTTCAAATCTCTCTTGATATTGGAGGATTGTCTCTTTCTCTTGGAGGTTTATCCCTCCCTCTACCTTTGGAAGTCATTACTTCCCTTGAACAATAAACTATTGATTATTTCTCATATATTGTGCATGGTGTATTATGGTGTATTGGTGTAACTCTTATACTATTGTTCATTGCTCATTGGATATAGTTGAATGGTTTAAGTATAAGTTCAAAAAGGTTTTAAATTGTACTTGATATTGATTCACCCCCCTCTCAGTATCAACACATTCATCTCTCATATATTAGTGTAGGAAACATATTCCACACCTCTGTTTCCTTTCACATAAATTAAATTGAACTTATTCTTCATTAAAATTTGAAATTTTAAAGTAGTGTTACAATGTGAACAAATTCTCACATAGTGTTTGAAATTTGAAAATAGCATTACTAATATCTGAATATTGAACTTAGAGAAATGTGATCTAGTTGCAAGCAATTAGGTGGTCAAACTTATATTAACTCAAAAACATAAAGTAAATTTAAAGACAAGCCATACAACGTAGATAATGAAAGAAACATTTAATATTACATTTAATCCAAATGTAACAAAACACTTGATAGAATTTAAATATATAAAAAAACAATTCAACTAAATCCCATGACTATGTATTAAATATTCTCATGTTGATCAAATACGACTATCTCCTCCTTAGGTGTTGGTGGAAAGAACCTAATGTGGACATAAAATGCTCTACCCTACCTATCAAACACATAAGTTCCCTCAATTTCACCATCTAAACACTACTTCCATATGGAAAAGGTTTAACTTCATTAGTTATTAGTAAATTTTATAGACTATATAACAATTTATCCATAATTTTCTTTTTACAAGGATGCTCTTTTTTATTTTTTTTATTATAAACACACACACACACAGACACACACACACCCATGGAAATAAAATTCATTAATATCTTTGTAATATATATCCAACCTTGTTGAAAAAATGATTACAAAACTCTTTACACACAAGAGAGAAGGGAACAAACCTAGCAATGACAACGCTTATGGTTCTTTGGTTCAAGTCAATGGAATTAGCATGGGTCATGGAGTCATAGTTTGGGATTGTATATTGAGAAATATGGTTGGTTACAATCCTTTGGTTGATTATGTTGAGGAACTCCTGTTAGAGTCGAAGATCTTCTCAAACCTATCGATCAACCATGGTGTACATCACATAGTTGACAAGGGATATTCACATGGGTTAAGGTGCAACCTGAGGGCCCCCCTATTAGATGGACATAAAGATCTCTCCCCTCCTACTTTCCACACAAATGTTTTAGGTACAATCGGTATGAATCAAGTTCATGCATAGTTAATTCAATGAATTATCTTATTCGAGTAAGGCTCTGGCGCCACATGCTTTGGCATTGAACAAAGTGGTAAAGTCGAAGTGACATTCATTGTGCCATGATAGTCATGCAGATGGGGTTGATCGCTCTTTTAACTCACCTTACTTAGTGCAAAGAGAAGGATTTGATGTGGGGAGCTAGAGGGGATTTGACAAGAAACAAAAGAAAACTATCAAATATTGAGGTGGAAATGTAGCACTTGTGGTAGGGGATGATATAAAAGTTGCAAAAATTACAGAGTTGGAAGGTCATGCTATATTCAATAAGTTTTTGGGTAGAAGGATGGCAGTTAAAAATTTTACTACGTGGATGGAAAAGGAATGGACTCCACTACTGGGCTACAACCCTATCTGTCACCTCCTTTCCCATGGTTGGATAAGGGTGATTTTCAGGTCGAAGGTAGATGTAGAGGTTATTTTAGCTGGAAAATGGAATTGAGACTGTCACTTGTTTTTCTCCAAGCTATGACATCCATTATTCGATGCCAAGGAGTGTATCTCTAATTTTCCAATTTGGATCAAACTTCCAAATTTACCCCTTGAGTTTTGGTTGGAAGAGGTGTTTAAATCTATTGGTGAGGTACTAGGTGCATACATTATTTCTTATAAGTGATACAAGTCTTCAAGATACCAGTTTGTGGCTCTAATTATTGTGGATATTGATACAAGACATGGATTAATTGAATCCCTAGATATAGTAATGGGTGACAGAGTTTTGTTGATGAAAAAATATGATCACCTAGGTTTCCCTCTCTTGGAAAAAAAAAAATTTGATATTAGAAGAAAAAAATCTTGAACGATTATCAATTTATATCATATCCCTCAGTCTCATATTCATCATGCATTTTACATATTAAAAATACAAGTCTGTATTCTTAAGATATCAAGGTTTTTGTCTAATCGCCCAAAAATCACTTTTTCCATGTGCAACACAACAAATATATTCTTGGAACCATGATTATATTCTTGGAGCCACACTCATTTTATTGGAACCATGCCCATTTTCAAAACCATGCATACTTTCTTGGAACCACATACTTTCTTGGAACCACACTTATTTTTCTTGAGACCACACTTATCCCACTTCCCATATTTAGTCACATTTCTTGTTTCGGTGTAGGCTTCCTTATCTCTCTTTGTATCCTCCATAGGTCGGTAGTGTCCCATACTACAATTTTCACTTTCCAACCCTCATATTTAACTCCCTCACCCTGATCTGCATTACCTCCCCTCTCCTCTCGTCCTTCTCCCCATTCTCCTACACTTAACCATTTTTACTGAGTTTTTATTCTTCCAACTGCATTAGGGCACATGGAAGACAATTATACTATGACATGTGGAATCCTATCAAAATGTGACACATGGAATATTAATGGGTGCTAACTTGTTTCTGATTGGGCGATGACTAGGCATTGATTGGGCATCAATTTTTTTATTAAATTATGAAATTTTCTAAGTCATGAAACCTACACCAAAGTCTCCATAATTTCCTTTATTTCACATGAAGAATATGAAATAATTTTTCATTATAAACATTAAAATTTTCATCTCCACAATGCATGTGGGATTTGTATTTTAAAGAGGTGAATTTTAATCAATGGCTAGGATTGATGCACAAAATTGGATGGATGAATTTTCAGCAATGAACTTCTATAGGTCACAACTCAATATATGGGCATTGATTTTGGTCAACCTAAACCTTGTTAGAAAGGTAATTCAACAAGGAAAAATATGGAACAGGCTTCAAGAAGTGAAATTGGTCATAACTCTCTCAAAAATTGAAAGAATAGTTAGTTATTTTTTCATGGTGTGCTGATAAATTTACTTGGAACCTCAACTTCCTGAGCTTATAACTTGAGATCCATAACTCCAAATTGCACTTAGGGGGACTCATTGGAATGATAAGATGATGAATATTTCATCTATAATTTTTTACATGGATGAAAGGTCATATATCTTGCTCGGACAATTAAAACACAATCCACTTTTGTTAAAGGTAGTCAACTTGAAAACTTGGAAATAAAGTTTATTAAATAAATTTTACTAAAGAAATAAGTGGGCCCTACTTGTAGGCACAAAATTAAATGACATAAATTGATTAATGAGAATTCAATAAAGTAAAAATTAAAATTGGTTTAATCCAAAAAGGAATCGTGGAAATTTCTAGAAAATAAAACCCTAACTACTTCAAGAACATTGAAAATAGATTTTAAAAGGGAAAGAAAAGACACCATCAGGGGGTTGGAAGTCAGATGTTTCTGCAGTGGTGAAGAGTCTGGAAGAATAAAATATCTATCTTTCCAAGATTCGGTGGACTGACCTGCTAAAACTTGTCTCTCTACATCTTATTTTCTGTTTCTTTCCATAAAGACTTCCATGAATGTATGGAATACAAGAATATTTGGATCTGAGCAGTTCTTTCTCTAGAAATATTTAATTATCTTGTAACATTTCAGGTCCAATGGAGTGAAATATTTACTTCTAAAAAGTAGATGTGGTTTATTTTAGTTCATGTAATTGTCATTGGAATATTTTGAGGCTTTTGATTTTTCTTGCTCCATACATTATTGAACTTGTCATATTGGTATATTGTTATAAATTTCTCCTACAAAGAACTATTTCAAGGTATAAATTAGTGATTTCTCAGACTTGAGTTGAAAGCATGTGATTTCAAATGTATTACCTGTTGGATTTACTTCACACACACTTAGGATTTCTTTTTCCTTGTTTATTAGTCATAATTAGTCATTATCCAGTCTCCTATATTTTAGGGGGGAATATTCCACCTGGAGAATATTCTCTTTCAGTTGACACTTCAGTTTGATTAGTTGAGTTGAGTTTAGATGTTGCATTGGTTTTGTCACCATGAAACATTGGGATCATCACCATGATAATTAAACCTTTCCTTGGTATCATCACCAGACTAGCGCATTACCCTTGATTCCCTGAGTTAACTCCTCACTACTCTTTGTTTAGTCAATTAATTGAAGACTAGTTGACTAGTTCATTCCCGTAACTTCCTGAGAGACTAGACTAGGTGGAAGTTCACTCCCGTAACTGCTGGTGTGTGTCCAGATCACTCTAGACCACCACTATGGCGCATTGGTTCTCCTCCAGTGCACACTCATTGAGTTATACATAGTATATCATGTGTAAATTATTCATTATTCATAACGGTTAATGATAATTCTTTCATTCTTTCTCTCCTTTCTCAAATTCTCTTTGCAAATGTGTGTATTATTGTTTAGATAGATCTATTCTTTGAAGGTTCAACACATTTACTGTTAAATTATGAGCTTGATTTTTTATGCAGATTAATTCTTTTATTTTGTTCAACACTTTGATTCCACCTTAATACACTTCAACAATACCAAATCATAACCGAATAGCCATAACTATGTAGATAAGTAATAATGCACATCAACAACACATATACCCTGGGGAAACCCTGTACAGGGAGAAAAAACCCAACATACGATATTCCTTTATTGCATTAATAATGTAATATTGCGTACAAATATCCACCATGAATGTTCTACTTTTGAAGAGATTTCCAAGATTACTCTGACCTGACAAATACCTAAGAGACCTTGCTAAAATGCACCTATGATATGTTGCCTCTGTTGTTGATATACAACATTGATATGCTATTGATGTATGCCTATGATATGCAACCTCCATTGCTGATATACAACACTGATATGTTGCTTTGGTATGTTGTCGCTTTATCACTGATATGCTCCTCTATTGCTTCTCCCTTAACCTGCATATCAAAACTGTATTGAAGATACAGGTCGACCTCTGCTTATATAGGCTGAGAGAAGAAGAGGAGAGACTCAAAATAGTAACTTGTTTGCATGATTCAATCATAACTCAAATTCATACTTTAGTTTGAACTTAGACCTAGACTTTGAGACTGGTATACTTTAGTTCGAAAATAGAACTAGACTTAAGACTTCAGTTACAACTCAACATTACACTTTAGTTCTAAAATAGAACTAGACTTAAGACTTCAATTACAACTCAACATTACACTTTAGTTCTAAAATAGAACTAGACTTAAGACTTCAATTACAACTCAACATTACACTTTAGTTCTAAAATAGAACTAGAATTGAGACTTCAGTTACAACTTGACTTTTTACAAGGCAATTCAAAAATTTCTTCATGGTGGATAATGTTACACGTGCCAACGCACTAGATCAATACATTTATATCATTTTCAATATTAGGAATATCATTTGTTTCTAGCTCATAGGAATTTTATATTCGACCTAACTTTTGATAGATGCCTTGACTTTTTCTCATGGCTCATAAGGCTTGACTAGGGTCACAGAGGTTGTACATTCCCCCTAACGTTTGCACTAGTCTGTCTATGTTCACAAAGGGTTGTACGTTCCCCCTGACTTTTGCACTATACTGTCTATGTTCACAAAGGTTGTATGTTCCCCCTGAATTTTTCATTAGACTCACATAGAATCTCGTTCATCCTGACTTTTGGTTTGACTCACAGAGGTTGTACGTTCCCACTATCTTTTGTCAATACCTCAAAAGACTGGTTGATTCTCCAAATCTCCTTGGCTAGCCTCAGGGTGGCCCATATGGCCTCTCATTGGAGAATCACTGTTCATTCTACCAAATTTAACACTCCCTCTCAACGAGGGAGTCATTCTCAGCCACACCAAGCTTGCCTTTCAACTGCACAAACTATCTCGTGGTCAGAGGCTTGGTCAGGATATCAACTACTTTCTCGCTCTGGACCAAGTATTGGATGTAGTGATTCCTCATGTCAATATGTTTTGACCTGTCATGAAATATCGAGTTCTTTGTCAATTTTATGCAACTTTGATTATCACAATGAACCACCATCGTCTCGAGTTTGTCACCAAACAACCCAGAAACCAATTTTCTGAGCCATACTGCTTCCTTGCTAGCATCACTTGCTGGAATGTACTCAACCTTTGTTGTACTCTGTGCAATGGATCCCTACTTATGTCTTGACTAAGAGATCATAGAGGATCCTAAACTGAAGAAATATCCATAAGTACTCTTCCGATCCACTGGGCTTCCTGCCCAGTCAACATCTGCATACCCAT
Source organism: Picea engelmannii (assembly GCA_009831015.1). Classification (NCBI taxonomy): domain Eukaryota; kingdom Viridiplantae; phylum Streptophyta; class Pinopsida; order Pinales; family Pinaceae; genus Picea; species Picea engelmannii. The sequence goes on from ML813747.1 coordinate 101,777, forward strand.
GCATAAATAAACCACCATTGGATGTATATATCATACCATAAGCAATGGTCCCTCTAAGATATCTCAAGATGTTCTTTGATGCCACCCAATTTCTCTGTCTTGGTTCAGTCATGAACTGACTCATTGCAATCACTGCATAGCATATATCTGGCCTAGTGTGGATCATGTACATCAATGATCCAATCAGTTGCCTATACATGGTGGGATCCACCAAATTTGAACCTGTATCAGAATCATGTAGCTTCCTCGGGTTGGTAACCATCGGAGTAGACATGGATTTGAAATCCATCATACCAAACTTGTTTAGTACATCCACTGTGTATTTTCCTTGTGCCATAAATATCTCTCCCTATCTTTTCCATACTTCCAATCCTAGGAAGTAATGCATCACACCTAAGTCTTTCATCTCTAATTCTAAGGTTAGCTCCCTCTTAACCCAGGATATTAGCCCTTCATCTCCTGTTAGAAAGAGATCATCAACATACAATATTAGTATAACAGTTTGGTTACCTCTTACTTTGAAGTACAAATTTTCATCAACATCACTTCTCTAAAATCCCAGGCTTTTAAGAAAGCCATCAATCCTATCATACCAAACTCTGAGAGCCTGCTTAAGACCATGCAAAACCTTCCTTAGCTTGAATACATGAGTTCCTTTGTTATGCAGTACAAAACCATTTGGTTGTTCGACAAATACCTCCTGTTCAATCTTTCCATTCACGAATGTTGTTTTTACACTCATCTGATGTAGCTTCAAACCAAGAACGGAAGCTAAAGCAATAATAGTTCGAATGGAGGTATACCTAGCAACAAGGGAAAAAGTCTCTTCGTAGTCGATTCCTTCTTTCTAAGTGAATCCTCTGGCTACAAATCTTGCTTTTAACTTTTCCACACTTCCATCAGCTGGATGTTTGATCTTATAGATCCATTTGGAAGAAACCATTGATTTGATGTTTGGCCTCGACACAATGTCCCAAACATTGTTCTTTATAATAGACCTGTATTCCTCAAGCATGGAATCCTTCCATAATTTTAATTTATCTGCTTCTTCAAATGAAGAAAGTTCGGCATCACTAATGTTGCTCATCGGTGCAACATAACCTCCAAACCTATGAGGCCTCTTCATTTCCCTGAAATTTCCTTTGGGAGAAACTATCCTTTCTACTTCCTGCACTATTTCTTTAAGCCACCCTATATTCCTTTTGGATGGAGGTTCTTCAAGAGTTCTTTCTAACACTTCAACGGGTTCTAGGGGCTCATTACTTGGCCCTTCATGAGGTTCCTCCCTCTGATCATCTGACTCTTCATTTTCATAAGAAGGTGAAGCTGGCTAAACTGCTTCTGGTTCCTGCTGAAGCTCTATGGATTTCTTAAATGAGGCTTCCTCATGGAAAGTCACATCTCTTCTTACCTCTATTTTCCTCTGGCCTGGTACATAAGTCTCGTAAGACTTGGATTTCTCATTGTACCCCACAAAAACCCCTTTCTTTCCTGAGGGTTCCATCTTTGTCCTCTTTTACTTAAGGACATGAATATACACAGGACACCCAAATATCCTCAAATGCCCTACTTCAGGTTTGATCCCTGAGAATACCTCTTCAGGAGTCTTTTCCTTCAAGGTAGCATGTGGACACCTGTTCTGAATACACAAAACAGTGGAGGTAGCTTCTGCCCATAAAGAATTTGGCAGATCATGGTCAAACATCATTGCTTTCACTGCCTCACAAATTGTCATGTTTTTCCTCTCAACAACTCCATTTTGTTGAGGGTTATATGGCACGATCAAATGTCTCTTGATTCCTGTTGAATTGCAGAAATCCTCAAACTAAAGAGATTCAAACTCTCCTCCATTGTCCGTTCTAAGGATTCTGATGTGTTTCCCTGTCTGCTTTTCAATAAAGGCTTTATACTCTTTGAATTTATAAAATGTGTCACTTTTAGATTTAAGAAAATATATCCAAAATTTTCTTGATTAATCAATAAAAATGACATAATACAAACAACCACTGAGTGAGGGAGATGACATGGGACCACATACATCAAAATGAACTAGATCTAAGATACCCTGAGCTTTGTTGTCACTACTAGGAAATGCTTTCTTTATATTTTTACCTAGCATGCATCCCTTACAAATTTCATTTTTACTAAGAGAAATAGAGGGCATGCTACATAACATGTTCTGTAGATATGGAAGAGCTTTGTAATGAAGATTTCCAAGTCTTTCGTGCCACAACTCGCTGGAGCTATTTGCTTCATGAGCCAATGCCTAAACTGACTGTCCTGACACGATGTACAGCCTCCACTGTGAGTTCCAATGGGTTCTGTTGTACTTAAGTGTCTACCTTTAGCCCATAGTGGTGCCTTCCTTTCCTTGAATATCACCCAATATCCCTTGTCCTCAAGGTTTGTAAATGATAGTAGATTCTTGAGCCCTGGAACATATAATACTTCATTAACACGAAGTCTAGCCCCAGATTCCAATCTGAAGGAGATAGAGCCTACTCCCTCTATCTTGTAACATTTGTTATCCCCAAGCTCAACATGCTCTGCAAAATATTTTCTCTCGAAATCTGAGAGGATCTCCTTGAACCCTATCATGTGATTTGATGCACCATTGTCTACTAACCAATTTTTCAGCCCGATGAAATTTGAAATGGATAAGGCAGAAACAAGTAATATTCTTTTCTATTTTCTTTCTCATTAGAAGGAGTTTGTTGATTTATTTTGGATTCATCATCCTTAGCAGTTGAGGAATGATGTTTCCCTTTCATTGGATATTTCTTTCTAAACCAACAATCTTTAGAAAAATGACCCAACTTATTACAACTAAAGCATTTAATCTTAGATGTATCCATATTCTTTCCTTTGAATGTAGCTTTGATGTTTGGCTTCCTCTGAGAGCCTTTATGAAAAGTGCCTTTCTTCTTTCCCTTGAATCTTGATGCTAAATCTGAGTGCTCTTCTTTCATTAGTTCGCCCCTGGTAGTTGTGTGACTCTCCTCTTGGAGGAAATCATGCCATAACCTCTCAAACGTGGGTTGAATCTCTCTCCCACTTACACTGGATAAGAACGTCTCCCATGAAGAAGGAAGACCATAAAAAATGGCCTACACTAAATCATCATCGTCCACTATCACCCCTATGACCAAAAGATGATCTCTGATCTGGGCTATCCTGGAACAGAAAGATGCCACTGATTCACCTTCCTCCAACTTCAAATACTTAAGATTGTGCTTAAGTTTCCTCTTCTGACTTGATAATGTAAAAAAATCATATAAGTTCAAGACATCATTTGGCGGGATGGAAAAATTACTTCTTTATATTAATCTCACAAAATTCACTTACAACATGAGACCAACACTTCTCCTTGAACTTGGTCCTGGGCTCCTCTTCACCATGCACCAACTTCTTCCACATCTTCTTCTCCTCTTCAGTTCTCTCTTAGGGAAATGGTAAGGGATTTGCAATTGGGGAAAAGGGGGATTGATAAAATGGGTAGTGTTTCTTTTCTCTCGTGCTTCCCCTTGTAATGGGACCCCAACCCCTTCTTTTATAGGCCAAAAGGGATAGTAACAGTTGGGGTGACTAGCTATGGGCAGTCAAACAGTTAGGTAACAGCCCGAAAACCAGTATCCAATTCAATTTTCCACATTTTGCAATATTTTGTGAGTGTATGTAGGTTGTAGTGTCTTAGCAAGAATGTGTACCCAGGCAGTAATGGTGCAGGGCGCGTACACCTTCAAAATGATGGTTTTTAGAAGAGTTTTTCAATAATGGTTTGGTAAATATAGAAACTTATATGGCATGATGCCAGGTGCAATTTAGGGTTATAACAGATTCCCCCTAATGTGTGAGGTCATAAGAGCATCTGATGGCTGAAATACATTACAAATCTTCACCACTGTACGAAATGAGTGAGCCCAGGTGTTGGAAAATATTTAACAGACAGTTAACAGACAACAAATGCTTTTCATTAATGGCAACAGTGAAGATGACATGAGAACAACAAGTTTGTAATCGACAGGCAAACATAAGATAAGTTCAGAGAGGTGAATGATCAAAAGCAGTGAATGATCGAAGGTAGCGAATGATCAAAGGTAGCGAATGAGAGAA
>ML813747.1:116413-126769 GCA_009831015.1 Picea engelmannii
CATACTTTCTTGGAACCACACTTATTTTTCTTGAGACCACACTTATCCCACTTCCCATATTTAGTCACATTTCTTGTTTCGGTGTAGGCTTCCTTATCTCTCTTTGTATCCTCCATAGGTCGGTAGTGTCCCATACTACAATTTTCACTTTCCAACCCTCATATTTAACTCCCTCACCCTGATCTGCATTACCTCCCCTCTCCTCTCGTCCTTCTCCCCATTCTCCTACACTTAACCATTTTTACTGAGTTTTTATTCTTCCAACTGCATTAGGGCACATGGAAGACAATTATACTATGACATGTGGAATCCTATCAAAATGTGACACATGGAATATTAATGGGTGCTAACTTGTTTCTGATTGGGCGATGACTAGGCATTGATTGGGCATCAATTTTTTTATTAAATTATGAAATTTTCTAAGTCATGAAACCTACACCAAAGTCTCCATAATTTCCTTTATTTCACATGAAGAATATGAAATAATTTTTCATTATAAACATTAAAATTTTCATCTCCACAATGCATGTGGGATTTGTATTTTAAAGAGGTGAATTTTAATCAATGGCTAGGATTGATGCACAAAATTGGATGGATGAATTTTCAGCAATGAACTTCTATAGGTCACAACTCAATATATGGGCATTGATTTTGGTCAACCTAAACCTTGTTAGAAAGGTAATTCAACAAGGAAAAATATGGAACAGGCTTCAAGAAGTGAAATTGGTCATAACTCTCTCAAAAATTGAAAGAATAGTTAGTTATTTTTTCATGGTGTGCTGATAAATTTACTTGGAACCTCAACTTCCTGAGCTTATAACTTGAGATCCATAACTCCAAATTGCACTTAGGGGGACTCATTGGAATGATAAGATGATGAATATTTCATCTATAATTTTTTACATGGATGAAAGGTCATATATCTTGCTCGGACAATTAAAACACAATCCACTTTTGTTAAAGGTAGTCAACTTGAAAACTTGGAAATAAAGTTTATTAAATAAATTTTACTAAAGAAATAAGTGGGCCCTACTTGTAGGCACAAAATTAAATGACATAAATTGATTAATGAGAATTCAATAAAGTAAAAATTAAAATTGGTTTAATCCAAAAAGGAATCGTGGAAATTTCTAGAAAATAAAACCCTAACTACTTCAAGAACATTGAAAATAGATTTTAAAAGGGAAAGAAAAGACACCATCAGGGGGTTGGAAGTCAGATGTTTCTGCAGTGGTGAAGAGTCTGGAAGAATAAAATATCTATCTTTCCAAGATTCGGTGGACTGACCTGCTAAAACTTGTCTCTCTACATCTTATTTTCTGTTTCTTTCCATAAAGACTTCCATGAATGTATGGAATACAAGAATATTTGGATCTGAGCAGTTCTTTCTCTAGAAATATTTAATTATCTTGTAACATTTCAGGTCCAATGGAGTGAAATATTTACTTCTAAAAAGTAGATGTGGTTTATTTTAGTTCATGTAATTGTCATTGGAATATTTTGAGGCTTTTGATTTTTCTTGCTCCATACATTATTGAACTTGTCATATTGGTATATTGTTATAAATTTCTCCTACAAAGAACTATTTCAAGGTATAAATTAGTGATTTCTCAGACTTGAGTTGAAAGCATGTGATTTCAAATGTATTACCTGTTGGATTTACTTCACACACACTTAGGATTTCTTTTTCCTTGTTTATTAGTCATAATTAGTCATTATCCAGTCTCCTATATTTTAGGGGGGAATATTCCACCTGGAGAATATTCTCTTTCAGTTGACACTTCAGTTTGATTAGTTGAGTTGAGTTTAGATGTTGCATTGGTTTTGTCACCATGAAACATTGGGATCATCACCATGATAATTAAACCTTTCCTTGGTATCATCACCAGACTAGCGCATTACCCTTGATTCCCTGAGTTAACTCCTCACTACTCTTTGTTTAGTCAATTAATTGAAGACTAGTTGACTAGTTCATTCCCGTAACTTCCTGAGAGACTAGACTAGGTGGAAGTTCACTCCCGTAACTGCTGGTGTGTGTCCAGATCACTCTAGACCACCACTATGGCGCATTGGTTCTCCTCCAGTGCACACTCATTGAGTTATACATAGTATATCATGTGTAAATTATTCATTATTCATAACGGTTAATGATAATTCTTTCATTCTTTCTCTCCTTTCTCAAATTCTCTTTGCAAATGTGTGTATTATTGTTTAGATAGATCTATTCTTTGAAGGTTCAACACATTTACTGTTAAATTATGAGCTTGATTTTTTATGCAGATTAATTCTTTTATTTTGTTCAACACTTTGATTCCACCTTAATACACTTCAACAATACCAAATCATAACCGAATAGCCATAACTATGTAGATAAGTAATAATGCACATCAACAACACATATACCCTGGGGAAACCCTGTACAGGGAGAAAAAACCCAACATACGATATTCCTTTATTGCATTAATAATGTAATATTGCGTACAAATATCCACCATGAATGTTCTACTTTTGAAGAGATTTCCAAGATTACTCTGACCTGACAAATACCTAAGAGACCTTGCTAAAATGCACCTATGATATGTTGCCTCTGTTGTTGATATACAACATTGATATGCTATTGATGTATGCCTATGATATGCAACCTCCATTGCTGATATACAACACTGATATGTTGCTTTGGTATGTTGTCGCTTTATCACTGATATGCTCCTCTATTGCTTCTCCCTTAACCTGCATATCAAAACTGTATTGAAGATACAGGTCGACCTCTGCTTATATAGGCTGAGAGAAGAAGAGGAGAGACTCAAAATAGTAACTTGTTTGCATGATTCAATCATAACTCAAATTCATACTTTAGTTTGAACTTAGACCTAGACTTTGAGACTGGTATACTTTAGTTCGAAAATAGAACTAGACTTAAGACTTCAGTTACAACTCAACATTACACTTTAGTTCTAAAATAGAACTAGACTTAAGACTTCAATTACAACTCAACATTACACTTTAGTTCTAAAATAGAACTAGACTTAAGACTTCAATTACAACTCAACATTACACTTTAGTTCTAAAATAGAACTAGAATTGAGACTTCAGTTACAACTTGACTTTTTACAAGGCAATTCAAAAATTTCTTCATGGTGGATAATGTTACACGTGCCAACGCACTAGATCAATACATTTATATCATTTTCAATATTAGGAATATCATTTGTTTCTAGCTCATAGGAATTTTATATTCGACCTAACTTTTGATAGATGCCTTGACTTTTTCTCATGGCTCATAAGGCTTGACTAGGGTCACAGAGGTTGTACATTCCCCCTAACGTTTGCACTAGTCTGTCTATGTTCACAAAGGGTTGTACGTTCCCCCTGACTTTTGCACTATACTGTCTATGTTCACAAAGGTTGTATGTTCCCCCTGAATTTTTCATTAGACTCACATAGAATCTCGTTCATCCTGACTTTTGGTTTGACTCACAGAGGTTGTACGTTCCCACTATCTTTTGTCAATACCTCAAAAGACTGGTTGATTCTCCAAATCTCCTTGGCTAGCCTCAGGGTGGCCCATATGGCCTCTCATTGGAGAATCACTGTTCATTCTACCAAATTTAACACTCCCTCTCAACGAGGGAGTCATTCTCAGCCACACCAAGCTTGCCTTTCAACTGCACAAACTATCTCGTGGTCAGAGGCTTGGTCAGGATATCAACTACTTTCTCGCTCTGGACCAAGTATTGGATGTAGTGATTCCTCATGTCAATATGTTTTGACCTGTCATGAAATATCGAGTTCTTTGTCAATTTTATGCAACTTTGATTATCACAATGAACCACCATCGTCTCGAGTTTGTCACCAAACAACCCAGAAACCAATTTTCTGAGCCATACTGCTTCCTTGCTAGCATCACTTGCTGGAATGTACTCAACCTTTGTTGTACTCTGTGCAATGGATCCCTACTTATGTCTTGACTAAGAGATCATAGAGGATCCTAAACTGAAGAAATATCCATAAGTACTCTTCCGATCCACTGGGCTTCCTGCCCAGTCAACATCTGCATACCCATGCATAAATAAACCACCATTGGATGTATATATCATACCATAAGCAATGGTCCCTCTAAGATATCTCAAGATGTTCTTTGATGCCACCCAATTTCTCTGTCTTGGTTCAGTCATGAACTGACTCATTGCAATCACTGCATAGCATATATCTGGCCTAGTGTGGATCATGTACATCAATGATCCAATCAGTTGCCTATACATGGTGGGATCCACCAAATTTGAACCTGTATCAGAATCATGTAGCTTCCTCGGGTTGGTAACCATCGGAGTAGACATGGATTTGAAATCCATCATACCAAACTTGTTTAGTACATCCACTGTGTATTTTCCTTGTGCCATAAATATCTCTCCCTATCTTTTCCATACTTCCAATCCTAGGAAGTAATGCATCACACCTAAGTCTTTCATCTCTAATTCTAAGGTTAGCTCCCTCTTAACCCAGGATATTAGCCCTTCATCTCCTGTTAGAAAGAGATCATCAACATACAATATTAGTATAACAGTTTGGTTACCTCTTACTTTGAAGTACAAATTTTCATCAACATCACTTCTCTAAAATCCCAGGCTTTTAAGAAAGCCATCAATCCTATCATACCAAACTCTGAGAGCCTGCTTAAGACCATGCAAAACCTTCCTTAGCTTGAATACATGAGTTCCTTTGTTATGCAGTACAAAACCATTTGGTTGTTCGACAAATACCTCCTGTTCAATCTTTCCATTCACGAATGTTGTTTTTACACTCATCTGATGTAGCTTCAAACCAAGAACGGAAGCTAAAGCAATAATAGTTCGAATGGAGGTATACCTAGCAACAAGGGAAAAAGTCTCTTCGTAGTCGATTCCTTCTTTCTAAGTGAATCCTCTGGCTACAAATCTTGCTTTTAACTTTTCCACACTTCCATCAGCTGGATGTTTGATCTTATAGATCCATTTGGAAGAAACCATTGATTTGATGTTTGGCCTCGACACAATGTCCCAAACATTGTTCTTTATAATAGACCTGTATTCCTCAAGCATGGAATCCTTCCATAATTTTAATTTATCTGCTTCTTCAAATGAAGAAAGTTCGGCATCACTAATGTTGCTCATCGGTGCAACATAACCTCCAAACCTATGAGGCCTCTTCATTTCCCTGAAATTTCCTTTGGGAGAAACTATCCTTTCTACTTCCTGCACTATTTCTTTAAGCCACCCTATATTCCTTTTGGATGGAGGTTCTTCAAGAGTTCTTTCTAACACTTCAACGGGTTCTAGGGGCTCATTACTTGGCCCTTCATGAGGTTCCTCCCTCTGATCATCTGACTCTTCATTTTCATAAGAAGGTGAAGCTGGCTAAACTGCTTCTGGTTCCTGCTGAAGCTCTATGGATTTCTTAAATGAGGCTTCCTCATGGAAAGTCACATCTCTTCTTACCTCTATTTTCCTCTGGCCTGGTACATAAGTCTCGTAAGACTTGGATTTCTCATTGTACCCCACAAAAACCCCTTTCTTTCCTGAGGGTTCCATCTTTGTCCTCTTTTACTTAAGGACATGAATATACACAGGACACCCAAATATCCTCAAATGCCCTACTTCAGGTTTGATCCCTGAGAATACCTCTTCAGGAGTCTTTTCCTTCAAGGTAGCATGTGGACACCTGTTCTGAATACACAAAACAGTGGAGGTAGCTTCTGCCCATAAAGAATTTGGCAGATCATGGTCAAACATCATTGCTTTCACTGCCTCACAAATTGTCATGTTTTTCCTCTCAACAACTCCATTTTGTTGAGGGTTATATGGCACGATCAAATGTCTCTTGATTCCTGTTGAATTGCAGAAATCCTCAAACTAAAGAGATTCAAACTCTCCTCCATTGTCCGTTCTAAGGATTCTGATGTGTTTCCCTGTCTGCTTTTCAATAAAGGCTTTATACTCTTTGAATTTATAAAATGTGTCACTTTTAGATTTAAGAAAATATATCCAAAATTTTCTTGATTAATCAATAAAAATGACATAATACAAACAACCACTGAGTGAGGGAGATGACATGGGACCACATACATCAAAATGAACTAGATCTAAGATACCCTGAGCTTTGTTGTCACTACTAGGAAATGCTTTCTTTATATTTTTACCTAGCATGCATCCCTTACAAATTTCATTTTTACTAAGAGAAATAGAGGGCATGCTACATAACATGTTCTGTAGATATGGAAGAGCTTTGTAATGAAGATTTCCAAGTCTTTCGTGCCACAACTCGCTGGAGCTATTTGCTTCATGAGCCAATGCCTAAACTGACTGTCCTGACACGATGTACAGCCTCCACTGTGAGTTCCAATGGGTTCTGTTGTACTTAAGTGTCTACCTTTAGCCCATAGTGGTGCCTTCCTTTCCTTGAATATCACCCAATATCCCTTGTCCTCAAGGTTTGTAAATGATAGTAGATTCTTGAGCCCTGGAACATATAATACTTCATTAACACGAAGTCTAGCCCCAGATTCCAATCTGAAGGAGATAGAGCCTACTCCCTCTATCTTGTAACATTTGTTATCCCCAAGCTCAACATGCTCTGCAAAATATTTTCTCTCGAAATCTGAGAGGATCTCCTTGAACCCTATCATGTGATTTGATGCACCATTGTCTACTAACCAATTTTTCAGCCCGATGAAATTTGAAATGGATAAGGCAGAAACAAGTAATATTCTTTTCTATTTTCTTTCTCATTAGAAGGAGTTTGTTGATTTATTTTGGATTCATCATCCTTAGCAGTTGAGGAATGATGTTTCCCTTTCATTGGATATTTCTTTCTAAACCAACAATCTTTAGAAAAATGACCCAACTTATTACAACTAAAGCATTTAATCTTAGATGTATCCATATTCTTTCCTTTGAATGTAGCTTTGATGTTTGGCTTCCTCTGAGAGCCTTTATGAAAAGTGCCTTTCTTCTTTCCCTTGAATCTTGATGCTAAATCTGAGTGCTCTTCTTTCATTAGTTCGCCCCTGGTAGTTGTGTGACTCTCCTCTTGGAGGAAATCATGCCATAACCTCTCAAACGTGGGTTGAATCTCTCTCCCACTTACACTGGATAAGAACGTCTCCCATGAAGAAGGAAGACCATAAAAAATGGCCTACACTAAATCATCATCGTCCACTATCACCCCTATGACCAAAAGATGATCTCTGATCTGGGCTATCCTGGAACAGAAAGATGCCACTGATTCACCTTCCTCCAACTTCAAATACTTAAGATTGTGCTTAAGTTTCCTCTTCTGACTTGATAATGTAAAAAAATCATATAAGTTCAAGACATCATTTGGCGGGATGGAAAAATTACTTCTTTATATTAATCTCACAAAATTCACTTACAACATGAGACCAACACTTCTCCTTGAACTTGGTCCTGGGCTCCTCTTCACCATGCACCAACTTCTTCCACATCTTCTTCTCCTCTTCAGTTCTCTCTTAGGGAAATGGTAAGGGATTTGCAATTGGGGAAAAGGGGGATTGATAAAATGGGTAGTGTTTCTTTTCTCTCGTGCTTCCCCTTGTAATGGGACCCCAACCCCTTCTTTTATAGGCCAAAAGGGATAGTAACAGTTGGGGTGACTAGCTATGGGCAGTCAAACAGTTAGGTAACAGCCCGAAAACCAGTATCCAATTCAATTTTCCACATTTTGCAATATTTTGTGAGTGTATGTAGGTTGTAGTGTCTTAGCAAGAATGTGTACCCAGGCAGTAATGGTGCAGGGCGCGTACACCTTCAAAATGATGGTTTTTAGAAGAGTTTTTCAATAATGGTTTGGTAAATATAGAAACTTATATGGCATGATGCCAGGTGCAATTTAGGGTTATAACAGATTCCCCCTAATGTGTGAGGTCATAAGAGCATCTGATGGCTGAAATACATTACAAATCTTCACCACTGTACGAAATGAGTGAGCCCAGGTGTTGGAAAATATTTAACAGACAGTTAACAGACAACAAATGCTTTTCATTAATGGCAACAGTGAAGATGACATGAGAACAACAAGTTTGTAATCGACAGGCAAACATAAGATAAGTTCAGAGAGGTGAATGATCAAAAGCAGTGAATGATCGAAGGTAGCGAATGATCAAAGGTAGCGAATGAGAGAAGATTTGAGAAGAATGTGAATGATCTAAGGCAGCGAATGAGCGAAACAGTTAACAGACAATGAATGCTTGTCATTGATGGCAACAGTGAAGATGACATGAGAACAACAAATTTGTAATCGACATGCAAACATAAGATAAGTTCAGAGAGGTGAATGATCAAAAGCAGTGAATGATCGAAGGCAACAAATGATCGAAGGCAGCGAATGAGAGAAATTTTGAGAAGAATGCGAATGATTGAAGGCAGTGAATGAGCGAAATTTGGAGAAGAATCTCTTGAGAAGAAGAATCTTTGATCGTTGAAGAGGGAGACAGATCTTAGCCGTCAGATCTGAGCGCAGGGTTCGACCACCGTTGGATCGAGGAGAACCTACATGATATTTAAAGTGCAAGGAGAAGAGGGCGTAATCGCAATATGAAAAATCGCGATATGTGATATGGTGATTCAATCACAGCCATTAAAACAAGCTTGGATATGGACCGTAGATGTAACTCCATATCGGAGTTTCAGGGATTGCGACATCAAGAGGAAAAGAAAACAATGCAACAAGAAATGTGAAATCGCGATTCAATCGCAGCCGTCAAGTCTAGATCAGACCTGAACTCTTGATCAAACTCCATATCAGAGTTTCACGAATCATGACATAGAGAGGCAAAGAACACAATGCCAAGAGTTTCGAAATCGCGATATGCGATATCGCAATTCAATCGCAGCCATTGAATCGAGAATGAATCTATACCATTTATTATAGCTCGTGTCAGAGTTTTGCGAATCTCGATATCAAGAGGAAAAGAAACAAATGCAACAAGAATCCCGATTTCGTGATATGCGATACCGCGATCCAATTGTATCCATTGAAACAAGTTCATATCTGGACCATTAGTTCAACCCCGTGTCGGAGTTTCGCGTATCGCAATCTGGAGAGACAAAAGAAAAAAAGCAACTTGAATTATGAATTTGCGATATGAGAAATCGCGAAAGCGCCTTATGCATAAGGCTGTGGTCACAGCCTTTGGTCATGGGAAGAGAAGGAGTCAGTTCAGATATGCTCTATTTCGGAGTTTCGGAGATTGCAACATGAAGTGTCGAGACACTTGGGCACAGGAATGACGAAATGCCGAAACCTGATTTAAAAGGCAAGAATAATAAAGGTCATCTAATGGTGCAGATAAAACCTGAATGTGATCGGAGGGTTACTTTTCTTTCTCACAGATTAACTCCTGAGTTTGGAATCTGTTAGCAAAACAGACTCATAATTGAAAATCAGTTAGCGTTTCAGTTGGCATTTCAGTTGCTTAGACAGTTGTCATCTTTTTGCCTAAGGAGTTAGGAAGTTGAACCATCATGTTCGTGTGTATAAAAGAAGATGAAAATAGACTGTGAAGGGTTGGTCATTCGGTATGTGAAAAATAATTAAACTGTAAGAAAATAAAAGGAGAGGATGTGTAGGAGGAGATTGAGCATATGTGCAGTGAAAGAGTAAAAGAATAACAGAAGGACATAAAGAGCTGAAGCATAGCAGAATGACAGAAAGAGTAAAAGTAGAGTAGAATGAGAGAACAAATTGATGCAAAGCATACCTATTGAACAGACAGAGGAAGAGAAGAGCAGCAGAACAATGTGTAGAAGACCAGATTTACAGAACAAAGAAAGATAGGTAAGAACTGATTTATCTATAAAGTTGACTATTTATTTAGTCATTCATATTCTAGGGAGCTTGGGAGGTGCTCGGGAGGACTGTTGTCCTTAGAGGTTCAAGTGGGAGCTTGAACACAGGAAGTTGTAGCTTCCATCTGGTTGTATCCAGAGAAACCAGGGTGGCAGGGTGGTGCAAGGGAGAACAAGTGTTCTCTGCTATGCAGATTGGAGCCTGTGTAATTGGAAGTTGGTGCTTCCATCCAATTGGTGATGGAACATATAGGGAGTTGGTGCTTCCTTCTAGTGGGTGCTAGAAAAACCAGAGAGTTGGTGCTTTCAAACAAGTTGTAGCTTGTAAAATAGAGGTAGTAGCCTCACATTGAGTTGGTGCTCAATTAACGATGATGTACAGAACTTAGAAGACTGCCTATCATTTCGAAGAAGAAGAGGTTTTCTCCCTTTATGGGTTTCCTCGTGAAAATCTGTCTCTGTATATACTTTATGTGTGACTGATGCTCTTTGATTTTACTGTCCATATGTTGTA
>ML813747.1:141239-161343 GCA_009831015.1 Picea engelmannii
TGGAAGCTTTCTGGACTGTAGAGTACACAACTTCTATTGCAGAAAAAGGCATGGCCATGCCATGGTGCCCTTTCCCTTCCATCATGGTTGATGGGGAAGGAAGAGTACATGGATTGTTAAAGTAAGTCGTGTGAAACGATGAGATTTGAAATATTTCGACCCTAGGCTGGTCGGGGACAGTCGACATGTAATGGACATTGTTGGTCGGAGGCGGGTAATCAAAAGTAACCATCAAAGGTGGGCACAAACCAACTCCTGTGTTGATGATGTCGGGCTGAGGGTTATCAATCATCGAGATCGTGGATACCCTCGATGAAGGGTCAGGACGGGAGAAGGATAACTGATAAATGGTCATGATATGACCCTCATGTGGAAACAACAAGACCCAAAAAACTGTCGCGATCACTACTTTCATAGCATAGGTCCAACTCCTCCCTAACAAGAGATTGTAGTCGAGAGATGCATCGGCCACTTCAACTTCGACGCACATGGTCTTCCCTCCTAACTGCACGGGAAAAGAGGGGATGATTCCATTTGGTCGGAACGAATGACCGTAGAAAGAAGTAAGAAGAGTAGGTGACAGAGACAAAACAGGTTGGCCAATGGCCTTCCAAAATGCCAATGACATCACGCATGTCGAGGCACCCTCATCAACCACCGTGCGAAAAATATTCCAAGTAAATTTTTTTGTGGTGTAAGCCACTACTATCTAAAACGCTATGTGGTAAGGAAGATGAGGTTTTAAGTCAGTCATATCAAGCATGATCATTCCTGGATTACAAGTCTCAATGGATCCTAAGGCAGCTAATAGATCCTTTCTCTGGGAAGGGCAGCTCTGGAGGACTTCCAAAGCTGAAATTGCACAAGGGGTTTGTGACAAATCCTCCACCACAAGGTAGTTCTGGGTGACCCTTGCATTTGGGTTGTGAGAATATTTATTGAGCGCATCTTTGGGGATGCATGTCATTGTTTTGCCCAACTTATTCTCAATCTAGAGAGGAAGAGATGGGTTTTTGGCTTCTTTACCCTTCTCCGGGGTGTTTGGCATTTTGTAGTCACATTTCCTAGTCGTTATGTCAATGCTACCTTTCATCATGTACATATTCATGGACGAAGGATTACTCAAAGACGGAGGGGGTCCCTGACCGACCCCTTCCGCGCTTGAAGAGGCTTGAGCTAAATTTTTCCCATGCAGAAATGGATTTGTTAACACGATAGGTGGCTGATGTGCCAATAAATTTTGGGCCTCCGCAAGCTGAGGGCACTGGTGAGTCGGATGGTCTTCCTTGCAAAGATTACACGGATTCTTTGACTTCTTCTTTTCATTATTTCCCTCACCAAAATTATTGGAGGTTTCTTATCCCCCTTATCTTTCTTTCATTGTTTCCTCTTTCCTTCAGGCTGTTGGGTGGCCTTCGGGTTTGTCGATTGCACACTATGTACATCTGAAGTTTGAGTAGGGGGAGCAACCGAACCAATGGTCTGGCTGGCCACTGTCTGTTGTATTGAAAATTGTTGTAATTGATTCGATAGCTGATCAACGGGATTCATTTGTGATGAACCTACAATACCATTGACATGTGGTCCAGATCTCTATGTGGTCTTGTCAAGTATTGATCATGGTGCATCTGGCAAAAATTCTTAAAGTAAAACAGACTGAGAGTAAATTAGTTCTAGCTGTTGGGATCTCATTATCGATTATTCCTCTGAAAAGACCCCCGAGGTTGCGACAACTTTAGATAACTGAGGTACCAAAGACTTAAGGAACTACTCAAGCAGGAATGCTGGTGGGACTGGCACTTTTATCAAACTCTTTTGGCGTCTCCATTCTCGGATGTGATCTGAGATATGGTTCACTTTTGTCTACTCAAAGTTGTCCAAAAATTTGGTGTCGGCATCGTATCTCACAGGTAATTGGAAATGGTTTAAGAAAGTCATTGCCAATTCTTCGAAGGAAGAGTATCTTGAGCGGTCGAGCTCGATGTACCATTTCACCACACTCCCGATGAGAGTGCGTTGAAACAAACGCAACTAGACGGAGTCGTCTCTCAAATAATTGTATGAGCACCATAAATGGAAGGTAGTCACATGATCGCCTAGATTTTCTCTAGTCTTGGCCTCGAACTTTGGGATGCCCAAAGGCAACTTGGTCAGCATTGGGGGGCAACGCGGATCATGAAAAATGGGGTCATTTAATAACCTTGTCAAGTCTGGCAAGTGTAGAGTTTCCAAAATGGTAATTTGGGTTGTTGATTATAACCAGAGAAAAAGGATCCTGGAGTTTGTATGGCACCAAGTTGCCAGGAAAAGTTAGGTTGTTGGCTAGGGTTCTGGTAATAACCATGGCCATGACCAACGTAAATATTCTGCACTTATTGAGACATCATCGGATGACTCCCGTAATAGGACGTAAAGGGTTGGGCTTGCGTCACATTCCATAGATTTTGAGAAGGGTTTCCCCCTGTCGATCCGACGAGCATAGGTGTTGAGCCTTACCCAGGGTTCCATTGGCTATGGAAGGGGTTTCCCCCGATCAACATCCCTGACAAGGGAACTGATCCATGCCATGGATTCCAAGCAGGGATGATTTTAGGGGATAAATTTCGCTCATGGGCAATGAGCAGGGTATCAAGCCCGACAACAATGAACAGGGTATCAAGCCCAAAACCTATCAAGGGTATCGAAAGAAAGTGTTCCGGAAGACGATTGAGGACCTCGAACGGATTCGAGACCCACGAAGATCCATGGAAAATGCGATCAACGAAATACCAAGATAATCCCTCTATATGCGTTCCCCACTACTCTTGGTCCAACTTTGGAGGGGTTATCTCTGCTACCTTTCTGCACGCGACCTCATGCTTATCCCCTGTGTTAGAGGGGGTTCCCAGATAAATTTCATAGTTACTGGAATTTCAAGCACTTCCTAGCTTAGACTCTTATGTTTTTTTTTGTAGCCTTGAAGAGTTTCCTCTCCAATCCTAAATCAAGGCTCTAGCCTAGACTAAATTGATGAACCCTTCAAACACAATGTCTAATAAATTTTAATTGGGTGTTAATTTTAGTGGTTGTCTTAAGTCAAAAGGAACGAAAGTGAAACCAGTGATGTTCTTTAAGAGATGAAAGAGAAGAGCATATGGTGATACTGAAAACAAAATTACTTCTTTCTTCACAAATAAAGATTTTCCAATTGAAACCCTTTCACCAAACTTTTCGTAACTACTTTTCTCAAATCCTTGAAAAGAAATACTTGAAACAAGATTTCGCTCGACTACGAGCTACTTAATGTCCTAGGAATTCAATTAAATAAATTAAGAAAAATGTCTTTTTCCTTGGTAAATGAAGCAACTTAACCTAAACTACTTTACCAAACAAAGAAATGAAAGATTTTTTTATTATTGTTTTATGCTTCAAAACAAGAAATTTGAAAACAAATTCTTTTCTTTTCTTCCAAGGCAAAAGAAGGGGAAAATGACGACAAGACGGGACCAAGAAATGGATTCTGGCCCAATCACAGATCCCAGGGAGTCACTGACAATACCAAGTAGGCAGATCAAAGTAGACTCACCAACTTGTCTAAAAACCCTATTCAAAGAAAACACAAGAAATATTTTGTCAAAAGAAATCTAAACTGAAGTCAAACCTAGGATACAGACTGCTATAACAGAGACTAGTACTAGATCAAGAAAACCCCTGAGTGTGACTCCTAATAGGGAAGAGGATGATTGCCTCTTCTTTTTTACAAAAAATTTCTCAACAGGCAAGCTACTGAGACTTCAACAACCAGTGTATGTACATGGGTTGTCCAAGGGCAGGGCATGTATGCACACGTGCAGGCCCACTACAGGTCGCGTACACCTCTGTAAATCCTCAAAAAAATGAAAAAACAACAGTCCAACATAGGGAGGGAGTACTGGTATGGAAGACCAACATCCCTTAAAGACACAGAAGCTTACAAAAACTCAAAAAGTAGTGAATAAACTGATTCAAAGCACCCAAAAATAAATATCCCCAAAGACCCTAGAGGCATCCCCAATATGGTCGTCATTCTCCTATAGTGGGAAAACCCCTCTACGAACTACACAAAGGGTTTAAAGTGTAGGCATAGCTAACCATCTAAAGTCTTCTACTTTTTATCACTATCCCAATATGACCCCACAATCATACATAAAAGACAAGAGAGAGAGGGATCTGGTAGGCCTACCTTAAACTCCGCGTCTGGTGTCGATCCCTTTGCATTTGGTTGTTTCCTGATTGCAAATATCCTCCCAAGGCTAACCTGCATTCATCAAAAGATAAACAAGAAACTACAAGCATGCATTCTACATATGGATTAGTGGGTTAGACATCATAAACAAGAAATGTAAGAAAATCATATAAGTTCAAGACATCATTTGGCGGGATGGAAAAATTACTTCTTTATATTAATCTCACAAAAGTCACTTACAACATGAGACCAACACTTCTCCTCGAACTTGGTCCTGGGCTCCTCTTCACCATGCACCAATTGCTTCCACACCTTCTTCTCCTCTTCAGTTCTCTCTTAGGGAAATGGTAAGGGATTTGGAAATTGGGGCAAAGGGCAATTGATAAAATGGGTAGATTTTCTTTGCTCTCGTGATTCCCCTTGCAATGGGACCCCAACCCCTTCTTTTATAGGCCAAAAGGGACAGTAACCATTGGGGTGATTGGCTATGGGCAGTCAAACAGTTAAGTAACGGCCCAGAAACCAATATCCAATGCAATTTTCCACATTTTGCGATATTCTGTGAATGTACATGGGCTGTAGTGGCTCAACAAGTGTGTGTACATGAGCAGTAATGGTGCAGGGTGCATACACCTTCAAAATGACGGTTTTTAGAAGAGTTGTTCAATAATGGTTTGGTAAAGATAACAAGTTAGATGGCCTGATGCCAGGTATGCATGTCAGGTGAAATTTAGGGTTATAACAGTATCCACATTCCATTCTGTCAGATTCTCCTTTGGAGCCACCTGGAAGATGCCTTCTCTTGAGGAATTTATCAAATCCTTGACACAAGAGAAAACCAAGCTCATCAACATGGGCACAATCAAAGGCCCAAGGGCGCATGCACTCATTGTGTATGATGGAATCCAAAAATATTAGAAATCTAAAGATAAAGATAAACGGAAAGCTCACACACATCTGAAGAAGGAAGGGTACACAAAACCCTTCATTGATGCCTCTAGATCCAAAGGGGAAAAGGGAAGAAAAGGGGATAAATGCACATACTTTCACAAAGGATTCCATTCGGAATCCGCGTGGATGAAAAAAAAATAGATCTGATGTCTCAAATACTTCAGAAAAACAACCTTGGAGATCGCCTCCCCGAGGGTTCCAATAAGAAGAAGCCAAAAGATCTGAATTCCAAGAAAGGCAATTCTAGCCATGCCTTGATTGCCATCAACTCCTCTCCTGATGCTTGGATCATTGATTCAAGAGCATCACATCACATCGATGCCTCAAAAGTAGTATATTCTTCTTTGGATGCATGCAAAGGTCCTCCCATTCTGATGGGGGACAACTCTTTTGTCGAAGTCACCGGCAAAGGAAGGATTGAACTCACCAATTGAAGCTTCAAGAATGTGCTGCAAGTTCCCAAAATTTATATCAACCTTCTCTCCATGTATCAGATGAAGAATTCCAGCACCGGAAAGAAAGTCATATTCACATGAAATTATGTGGACATATACGACATGAAAACCAACTCCAGGGTTGCTATCAATGAGGTAAATCATCAGTCTAGATTGTATAATTTTTCTGAATCCATTGAACCCGATTCTTCTTTACTTCTTACTCATGCTGATGAAAGTAGTAGGATATGGAATGAAAGGTTTGGACATTTGAATTTCAGATACATGCAACAAATTAGCAAGTAAATATTGGTTGATGGTCTACCAAACATCCATTTCTCCAAGGGAGTATGTGAGGGATGTGTTCTCAAAAAACACCCTCAAGAGAAATTCGACAAAGGAAATTCCCAGCAAGCTTCCACACCTTTAGATATGATCCACAGTGACCTTATGGGTCATTTTCCACATCCATCCATCAACAAAGTGAGGTTTGTTCTCATTTGTTTTGATGATTTCTCACGTTTACATGGATCTACTTTCTAAGGAAAAAAACCAAGGTCTTTCAACACCTCAAAGATTTCAAAGCCATGGTTGAGACACAGTTTGGAAAGAATATCAAATTCCTTTGAATTGATAATGGGGGAGAGTATGTAAGTCATGAGATCTATAATCGTTTCCATGATGCAGGGATTCAGTTGCAACACACAGTTCAATATACTCTGCAACAAAATGAAGTTGATGAGTGGAAAAAACGATCTCTAAAGGAGATGGCATCTTGCACGCTGCATGCAAAGTATCAACCATAGAGACTATGGTCCAAAGAACTTAACTATGCAACATACATCCAAAACATATCTCCCCGTAGATCTGTCAAGGATAAGACCCTCTATGAGGCTTGGAGTGGCCTCAAACCGAAAGAGACCCACTTTCTCATTTTTGGTTCACGTGCATGGGCCAGGATTCCCTCTAAAAAGAGGAAGGCACTTGATCCACAGAGAACTGAGTGAATTTTTGTTGGATACCCCGACAGTGTGAAGGGATATCGGCTTACTGATATTTCCTCGGACTAGCTCATCATTGAGCATAGTGTCCAATTCGAGGAAAGTGTCTTGCATGTACCTCAACAACCGCATGAAGACACCTTCACTCTTCCACCTATCTGAGATGATGAACATGCACATGATGACTCTTCTTCAGATGAGAGTTCTGATTCAGAGTACTTAGATGATTTAGATTCAGATTCAGTACAATCAGATGCAGAGTCAGAGCATCCAACTACAGTTGCAGAGCCAGAGCAGAGGCTCAAGTGGGCACAGACTACTCTTCAGGATGAAGGGGATCTCGTTGGTGATCCAGCTGACACTAGGAGGACTTGATCTAATTTTGAGGAGCCTCCTGTTGCACTCATTGCCACTGAGCCATTTCCCTCCAAGAATATTTTCTTGGTTCAGTCTTCAGATCCATAGTATTATGGCGAGGCTGCTAGAAATCCCTTTTGGGAATCCGCCATGTAGGAGGAGTACAATTGCCTCCTCGAGAACCAGACTTGGGATTTGGTTCCCCTTCCTTCTGGGAGGAAACTTGTCAGATGAAGATGCGTCTATAGGACCAAGAGTGCAATGGATGGACAAATTAGTAGATACAAAGCCAGGCTTGTTGCCAAAGGCTTTCAAAAGGTTCATGGTATTGAATATGATGAGACCTTCTCTCCAGTAGCGAATATGGATTCCATAAGATTGGCACTTGCCATTGTAGAATCCAAGGGATGGGAAGTCCATTAGACGAACATGAAGAATGCATTTCTTCATAGTGATCTATCAGAGGAGATCTACATGGAGCAGCCCTAGGGATTTATGCAAGACTCATCTTTGGTCTGTCGACTGAATAAGTCTCTTTATGGCCTCAATCAGGCTCCGAGGGCATGGTATGCCAAGATGGAATCCGATCTGTTGTAACAGAAATTTGTACATTTCAAATCAAACCAGAATGTCTACATGCTCAGGACAGATGATTCACTTCTACTCTTAGTTTTGTATGTTTATGATTTGCTGATAACCAATTGCTCGACTTCAGCGATTGCTGCAGTCAAGAGAATTATACATGACAGGTTTTTGATGACAAAAATGGGTCTACTACACTTATTCCTTGGACTCGAGATCAGTCAGGATGCATCAGGCATCAAATTGTCTTAGGCCAAGTATGCACGATATCTCCTTGAGATATTTCATATGACAGACTGCAAGTCTTCTCTGACTCCTTTCCTATCAGGACTCAAACTTGAGGATGGTGGGGAGAGTCCACTGGCTGACAACACACTATACAGACAGCTAGTGGGGAGCTTGTTGTATCTCACACACTTCAGACCAGACCTCTCATATGCAGTTGGCGCACTTTCCAGGTTCATGCAAGTGCCGCATGAGCTACATTGGAAAGATGCAAATCCTATCCTTCGATACATAAAGGGCACCATCACCTTTGGGATTCATTATGCAGTAGACTCTACATTAGATCTCATCGGGTTTACTGATTTCGATTGAGATGGCGATAGCACTGATCGCAAGTCCACATCTGGTTACTCACTCAATCTTGGTTATGGGCCTATCTATTGGTCAAGCAAGAAGCAACCTGCCATTGCTCTATCTTTAGTCGAGGTAGAGTACAGAGGGGTAGTTAACATAACCATTCAGGCTATGTGGCTACAACATTTTCTCACTGAGTCGGGCATTCAGTTTCATTGGTCGATCGTCGTCTGGTGTGACAACCAAAGCACTCTGAAGTTCTATAGAGATCCATTTCAGAGGTAGCGGATGAATCACATTTAGATACACATGCACTACATCTGATACTTAGTACACGAGGGGATCATCGACTTACAGTTACGTCCTTCAACAAAATAGATGACATACATCTTCACGAAGACCTTCACTGAGTAGAAGTTCCATTCTCTGCGAAGTCGTCTTGGAGTGAAGGACACAGTTGCCTAGAAACCGTAGTTCTTCTTTTTACATACATTGTATCTTGAGGGGGGGGGTTTCCCATGAGGTTTTCCCTCTTTCCTCACTTTATTTCAGTGTATGTTTTGTATTTGGGTACCTAACATGGCCTCATTGTCGAGACCCATTCTTTATTTTCACCATAGTGATGTTCAAGGGGGGTGTTGGAGTTACCTCACACACACTTAGGATTTCTTTTTCCTAAGGTTTTTCCTTTTTTATTAGTCATAATTAGTCATTATCCAGTCTCCTATATTTTAGGGGAGAATATTCCACCTGGAGAATATTCTCTTTCAGTTGACACTTCAGTTTGACTAGTTGAGTTGAGTAAAGATGATGCATTGGTTTTGTCACCATGCAACATTGGGATCATCACCATGTTGATTCGACCTTGCCTTGGTATCATCACCATACTGGCGCATTACCCTTGATTCCCTAAGTTAACTCCTCACTACTCTCTATTCAGTGAACTAACTGAAGACTAGTTGACTAGTTAACTCAACTAGGGGGCAATTCACTCCCGTAACTGCCTGAGAGACTAGACTAGGTGGAAACTCACTCTTGTAACTGCTGGTGTGTGTCGATATCAATCTATATCACCACTATGGTGCATTGGTTCTCCTATAGTGCGCACTCATTGAGTTATACATAGTATATCATGTGTAAATTATTCATTATTCATAACGGTTAATGAGAATTATTTCATTCTTTCTCTCCTTCTTATTCTTTCTCAAATTCTCTCTGAAAAATGTGTGTATTATTGTTTATCTAGATCTATTCTATGCAGGTTCAACACATTTACATTACCTATCAAAATAGTTTTTGATAATAATGAATTTATCATTTGAAGTTCTTTGAAGACCTATCCATTTATTCATCTTGCAAAAGTCATAACACATTCCAGGTTCAATTTATCTTACAAGAAAGAAAGAATGTTTGTTGAAGGGAGACTCCAAAAACTTGTAGACACAAATCTTTGTTTGTACACTTTATCCTATCTTTTCTTTAAATGATCTGATGTGTATTTATATAAATGTATATAAGGGTTGTACATTTGTATACATAAGCTTACTTGGAATATCTTTCAGGGTTTACTCTTTAGCATTCACCCTTTACATTTATTGTAAAACCATACAAATAATCTTCCAACATTTGAGTCAAATAGGAGTGCCAACTCTGTAAAAAACATAAGAGGATTTATATCCTCGTGAGGTTGTTGTTTGGATCCTAACCAATTTAAACATCAAAATTTTCGGCGACCATATTGGGGAACGATTTGTTTTCAATAAATATGATACTTTTTAGGATTAGATATTATTGGAAGACTCGAAGCTATCTGGTAGAAGTTTTGAAAGAATATCTAGAGATTGATTCAAGATGAATTGGGTTCTTGAAAAATTTGTTCAAGGAGCACTAAATTCCCTTGAAGAAATATTTTTGAAACTTCGATCAAAAATCAATTGTGACAATTTTCTTAGAACCAAAGAACAATCCAAGATTTGGGAGGATGATCTCCCTGGCAACTCCATCATCGAAACTCTAGATTTTGAATAAATATGCCTTGGTGACCACCAAAAAGATTCAAGAATTTCAAGAAGACCTGTATTATGACTCCTTTGAGACATTTCTTTCATGTTGTGATGATATTTTTCCTTCCCCATTGAACCCAACAAAAATTGTTCAAGATACAATTAAAGGAGAAGGTACCCAAAGAAAGAAATGGTTGCACAAAAGTCCACTCAATTTACAAGGAGAACTTCATCCCTTGCCATATATTGCCATGGACAAGTTTCCCATGTTCTTTGGAAATGCTTCAGAAGATGCATAAGAAGATTGTGTTAAGTTTGACAGTGCTTGTGAGATATATAATGTTGATAAAAATGATGTTGCATGCCATTTATTTATCTTGACTCTAAAGGAAAATGCTAGTGAATAGTTTTATTCATTGCTGCCAGGAACCATTACTAGTTGGGATGTATTAGAAAGTTTATTTTTCGAAAAATATTTTCCAAGGAAAGATCCATATTCTCTTTTCTTGAAGTTGGTTGAAATCCAAATGAATGAGTAAGTGTCAGTCAAAGATTTCACTTTCATATTTATGAAAGTTCATCATGAGATTCCTTAAGAAATGTTTCCAAATGATGTGATCAGTTTTGGTTGTTATGAGAATTCCTTTCCCATGAATTTGAGATTTTTATTGAAGCAAGAAAGAAAGTGCAGATGGAAAGAGTTAATGCAGTGAGCTCAAGTCATTGAAATAAATATTCATGAAACCAATGTTAATTTACTAAATTTCCCAATATTTTTTCAAGACAATAGAGGAATGGATATTGAAGAAAGATTTGATCAAAGATGTGAATTTTTTTTTTCTAGATCTTGTTCTTGAAATAGAAAATGAGAACCCCAAAGTTCTAATTCAAGAAGAATACCATCCTCTACATGCTCCATTGGAGGGAAATTTCAACCTCTCTTGTGTTCAATTTGAAAGTGATGATCATAATGAAATTAAAGACAAAATTAAAGAACCTCCACTTGATGTGTACACGGATTACATTCAATACAATCCTAATGAAAATCTTGCAACACATCCTCAAATATCACAACCAACTTATACCAAGCCACAATAAGAATGTTTACATTGGACAAATAGAATTAATCATCACTTTACATCCGATTTTTATGATGATGATTGCTCGTATGAAGCAGATTTTAATGAAGAAGATATTTTCCAAGCATCAAAAGAAGGGAATTTGAAAGAAGAGGATCCATGGGTGATATGTTTTGTTTCTGAAGATAATTTAGTTGTTGATGAACAAAAAAATACAACCGTACAATTCTCCGCAAGTCTTCAACAACAATTTATCTTTGCAACCTCACCATTGAAACATGATCATTGCATGAAAGAAGAAATCTTTCAAAACATGGTTGATGAATCAAGAATTTTGAATGTGGTTGAGGATAAGAAGAAAGATAAAAATATTTTCAAGCATGTAACTTCTCATCAAACCAAATATTGCAGCATTCATGAGAAACCACCAAGAGTTGATTTTATTGAAACATGGTTCCAAAGCATTGTTGTCCAATCAATGCAACCAGATTTTGGTCATATCCAAATCACTTTTACTTCAATGTACTTTGGACATGATTTTTACTCCTTGATAACAACCTTGACATGTTCCCCAATTCTGGAGTTCATTCCACATATTAGTTGGAATCTTGAATGGCTCAATTGGAAATATTATTACACTTTAAAAGTGTCATTTTCCTTCAAGTAGCATAGGTAGGTAGATATGGTTTATACATAATTTATTTCTTCAATCAAAGTATTGCACAATAAAACAATTGCTAGATGGAGGCAATGTTTGAAGATGACTTAATGAACTAATGGACAAGGAATTACAATAATTTATTTTGAAGTTGACTCCATATCCCAATGGAGAAGGAAACCGAACTAGGATTATAGATTATCAACAACCCATAAGGGGTCACTATCCCACAGTTGGAGCCATATGTTGATAAAAAAAATCTGATGACCTAGGTTTCCCGCTCTTAGAAAAATAAACAATTTTGATATCAGAAGAAATAAATTTTGAAAATTTATCAGTTCATAGAATATCCCTTAGTCTCAACTTTGTCATTCATTTTACAGATTAAAAATCCAAGTCGGTATGCTCAAGATATCCAGGTTTTTGTCTAACCGCCCAAAAAACACTTTTTCCATGTGCAACACAACTAAGATCTTCTTGGAACCATGATTATATTCTTGGAACCATGCCCACTTTCTTGAAACCACATACTTTCTTGGAAACGCACTTATTTTTCTTGTTTCTATTCTTAGCACTTAAGACTAAGTCTTGACTTAGTCTCATTTTCTTAGTTCTTTGTTCCATAAATTTTATTGGTTCTTCGTCCCACACTAAACATTTTTCTAGTCCCTTTCCCCATTCTCTCACTTCCCATACTTAGTCACATTTATTGTTTCATTGTAGGCTTCCAAACCTCTCTCTGTATCCTAAGGTCCGCATTCCCACGTGCTACACTTTACACTTTCCAACCCTCATATTTCACTCTCTCTTGCGGTGCAGGATCACATCCCCTTTTTTCTTTCTCTCCCCCTACATTCCCTTACTCCCTCCCTAATTTCTCTTATTCTCACTATCCCTTTGCAGACTTACACTCCTTTCTCTCCCCCTTACCGACACATTCCCTCACCCCGATCTGCATTACCTCCCCTCTCCTCTTGTCCTTCTCCCCATTCTCCTACACTTAACCATTTTTCCTAAGTTTTTGTTCCTCCAACTGCATCATGACACATGGAAACCAATTATACTATGAAATGTGGCATCATGTCATACTATGGCATGTGGGCTATGACTGGGTGCTTACTTGTTGTTGATTGGGCACTGTCTGGGCATTGATTGGGCATCAAATGTTTTATTAATTTAGGAAATTTCCTAATTCATGAAACCTACACCAAAGTATCCATAGTTTCCTTTATTCCACATGAAGAATATGAAAAAAAAATCGTTATAAAAATTAAACTTTTCATCTCCATAATGCATGTGGGATTTGGATTTTAAAGAGGTGAATTTTAATCAATGGCTAGGATTGCTCCACAAAATTGGATGGATGACTGTTGAGCAACGAACTTCTGAAGGTCATAAATCTAGATCTGGGTGTCTGTTTTGGAAAAACTATACCTTGTTGAAAAGGTATTTCGGCGAGGAAGAAGATGGAACATGTTTCAAGAAGTGAAATTGGTCATAAATCTCTCATAAATTGAAATAAAAATCATCTATGTTTTCATGGTGTGTTGATAAATTTACTTGGAACCTAAACATCCCGAGCATATAACTTGAGATACAGAACTCCAAATTGCACTTAGGAGGACTTGTTTGAAAGATGATATGATGAATATTGCATCTATAATGTTTTCCATGGTTGAAAGTTCAAATATCTTGCTCATAAAATTAAAACACAATCCACTTTTGTTAAAGGTATTCAACTTGAAAACTTGGAAATAAAGTTTATTAAATAAATTTTATTAAAGGAATAAGTGGGCCCTACTTGGAGGAAAGAATTTCAATGACATAAATTTGTTAATAATAATCCAATAAAGTAAAAATTAAAATTGGTTTACTCCAAAAAGGAATCATGGAAAGTTCTAGAAAATCAAACCCTAACTACTTCAAGAACATTGAAAGTAGATTTTAAAAGGGAAAGGGAAGGCACCATTAGGGGGTTAGCAGTCAGAAGTTTCTACAATGGTGAAGAGTTTGCAAGAAGAAAATCTCTACCTTTCCAAGATTCGGTGGACACGACTGTTAAAACTTATCTCTCTACAACTTCTTGTTTTATGCTTCTCTCTATCAAATCTTCCATGAATGTTTGGAAAAAAAGAATATTTAGGTCTAAGCAGTTCTTTTTCTAGAAATATTTAGTTGTCTTGTCACATTTCGGTTCCAAAGGAGAGAAATATCTACTTGTTAAAAACATATGTGGTTTATTTCAGTTCATGTAATTGTCATTGGAATATTTTGAGGCTATTTTAGCTTTCTTGCTCCAAACATTATTGAACTTGTCATATTGGTATATTGTTATAAATTTCTCCCGCAAAGAACTATTTCAAGGTATTACATTAGTGATTTCTCAAACTGGAGTTGAAAGCATGTGATTTCAAATGAATTTCCTATCAACATATTTTTTTTGATAATAATGAAGTCATATTTTAAATTTCTTTGAAGACATGTCCATTTATTCTTCTTGCAAAAGTCGTAGTGATTCGAGGTTCAGTTTATTTTACAAGAAAGAAAGAATGCTTGTTGAAAGGAGACTCCAAAACCTTGTAGACACAAATCTCTAATGACACACTTTGTCCTATCTTTACTTTAAATGATCTTATGAATATTTGTATAACCATATATAAGGGTTGTACATTTGTATACATAATCTTTCTTGGAAGATATCTCAGGGTTTACTCTTTAACATTCACCCTTGATATTCATTGTAAAACCATACAAAGAATATTCCAACATTTCATTCAAAGAGGAGTACCACTTGTATAAAAACGTAGGAGGATTTATATCCTCATGAGGTTGTTGTTTGGATCCTGACCAATCTAAACATCAACAAGTTTATTCTCAACAACTTGACTATTTGAATGTGTCGTTACATTGTTCTCATTGTTACCACATCATCCACTTGCATGTTAAATGCAATTTGGGTTTCCGAAGGTTGGGTCATCTTGGGGAACATGTAGGTTCGAGGGATTCATAGGTCAAGCTTAATAGTATTTATCTAGAAACATTCTCTAACATTATGTCTAACTGTGAAAAATTACATGCGCATTCTCTTCCCTGGCAGGATTTTTATTGGCATTGATTCTTCTGGTCTCTCTGGTGGCCTTATAATTGGTATGTATCCAAATGTTAGACTTACTAATTCCTTTTCCATTGATTCTATATTGTTCACAGAGATATTTTGCAACAAATTAAATCATTCGTTGAAAGTTCTCAATGTATACGGATCTTATGCTGAGAAGGTGGAGTTCTATGACAAATTGTTTGATTCTAGCTTTATTGTTGATTATAATATAATTATTTGGGGGTGAATTAAACTTCACGCTAAATAAGGATGAAATATAGGGTAAGATGGGACATGAGAAAAAATTATCAGGATACTTTTTTGATAAGATGGAAACCAAGAAATTGGTTGATGTGGAACTAAATTGAAGAGGCTAACATGGTATAATAATAGAAGCAAGGATGAAGGTAGTCACAAAAGACTAGTTTGATTTTTAGTTCAATAAATTATGATACAAGAAGTTGGCGCCTACTAGTCTTGGGTGGGGTCAATACAGTGTTTTGATCATTGACATATATTTCTGGAACTAGGGAGATCGAAGGGAAAACTAGGTTCAGCCTTTAAATATAATTCTGGTTGGGAAAATTTTGAGGAGTTCAAGAAGTCTGTTCTCTCTACTTGGGTCCCCTTTAGTGTGAATAGGGGTTTGACAACTAGTGAGCATTTTTTTCAAAACCTTCAGAAGTTAAAGAAGTAGGTCATGGTCTAAGCCAGTACTCATTTTCAGTCAAATGAAAGAGATTTAAAAATGGTAGAAAAAAATTGGAAGAGTTATATGCTCAGGTGAAAGAAGGTGGTTTGGTTACTTCATGTGAGAGGCAACAATGCAAAGTTCTAGAGACAAAACGATATTCAATCATGATGGAGAATGCACATACATCGAGACTAAAGAGCTAATCATTATGGATAGAGATGATATATCATAATTGGAAATTTTTTTTTTAATTTGCAAATCACAAAAATAGAGATGAGAGATCAAAATTGGATTTTTTTTAACAAAAATTTGCAAATCACCGAAAACACTTCAACTCCATTTGGGAATTAGAAGATTCCTCTAGGACAAAGAAAATGGTTTTTGATGGGTTAACCAAGCTAGGGGT
Source organism: Picea engelmannii (assembly GCA_009831015.1). Taxonomy (NCBI): domain Eukaryota; kingdom Viridiplantae; phylum Streptophyta; class Pinopsida; order Pinales; family Pinaceae; genus Picea; species Picea engelmannii. The sequence goes on from ML813747.1 coordinate 157,285, forward strand.
GGCCCACTTTAATGATATGTTCATTGAAGTAAAACAAGAAAAAGTAGGGGATATGGTGAATTTAATTGCTTTATTTCAAAGGATGGTAGACTAGGTCGATAACACAGATTTATTCATAGAGGTAACAAAAGAGGAACTATGTGGAATTTTGGAAACATTTAAGAAGGATAAGAGCCCAGGTCCCAATGGATGGGTGATGGACTTTTACAGGGATTTATTCAACTGTGTGGGGGGGGGATCTTCTTGGTGTAATGGAAGAAATAAGGGTTGAGGGGAAGATTAAATACAATATCAATGCCATGTTTCTAGCCTTGATACCATAGTCATATTATCCACCATAAGTTGATGAATTCAAACCCATTTTTCTATGCAATTTCCTTTATAAAAGCTTAGTCAAGATCATAGCGATGAGGCTAAAACCATTGTTGTCCAATTACATTTCACAAGAAAAATTTGGATTCTTGAAAGGTAGACTTATTCACAAATCTATCTGATCAGTGTGGGAGGGTATCCACTCTGTTAAAACTCAAAGGAAAGAGGTGTTGGTTGTAAGAATTGATCTATCAAAAGCTTATTATAGAGTCTCATGGTTTTATTTCAAGCTCTTGTTTTTTCATATTGGTTTTGAGTTGCAAGTGGTTAAGTGGATTATGGTTTGTGTAACTACAATCACCTTTTCTATCTTGATCAATGGTGTGGGGTCCTCTTTTTTCAAAGCAGGTCAGGGGCTCGGATAAGGATGCCCCTTGTATCCTTATTTATTCTTGTTGGTGGTGGAAGGCCTCATTCGGTCCATGGTAGAGGCGAGAAGAACTATGTCATATAAGGGTATTAGTTTTGGAAGTTTAGTTAGAATCACCCACCTTTTCTTTGTATACAAAGATCTGATATTTTTTTGATGTGAAACTAGAGATTGTCTTGATTTAAAAAATATACTAACCCTTTTCAATGCAACAACCTGTAATATCATCGATGGGATTAAATCAATGATATATTTACCATTTGACAAGGAGGAGTTGAGGTCTTTATTCTCAAACATGTTTCCTTTTCCTATTAAAGAGATAGGGGAAGACTTAAAATATCTCAGCTTTACCATCAAGCCAAACAAGTATGGTATAAGATATTGGTCAGGGCTTGTTTCAAAGGTGGATCAAAATTTCAACCACTGGTGTAATCAATGGATATCCAGGGGAGGAAGATTAGTTCTCATCATGATAGTTCTAGAGGCAATACTGGTGTACTCATATCTTATGACCATGATACCAAAATGTATTCTAACTCGAATCAGAGAGGTCTATTTCAATTATCTCTATAAAGGTAGCTTGGAATACAAAGGGTCACACCTTGCAAATTGGCAAAGCCTGTCCAAGCCTAAATTTCTGAGCAGATGGGGTTTAAAGGATGGGGTATTTTTTAGTTGAGCATTGATAACTAAGTTGATTTGGGTGTTCTTGAATCAAGAGAGTATGTAGAGACAAATTATTATATCCAAGTATATATCCCCTCTCTCAACAATGTATTAGATTTGACAAAGAAAGAAATTGGCTCCAAATGCCTCAACACAATGGAGGGCATTGTCTCATGCTTTTCTTGTGAAAAGTATTTCTCTAACATGGAAGGTCGAGAATGGTGCAAAAGTGAGAATAAGTTCTAATTCTATAGTGGGGTGTGGTGAAGAATATTTTCTTGTGTAAGCATTGACAAACTCCTTAAGGTTGAAAGGATTTTTCACATTAGATCATATAGAAAATGAGGAGGCGACCTCCATTTGGGCACATGGTAGGTACTCAACAAAGGATCTAGAGTTGGAGGTAATTTGATCACATGAATGGCCTGGATGTATTACATAACTAAAAAGAGTGCATATACATCTATCGCACTCGGCTTATGAACTAGCTTGGATCGCTAATCGGGATAGTGGTCACTACACTGCAAAATCAGGTTACCTTGCGATGTTGGATGTGGATGAAGGAAATATTCACCGATGGTATAACAATTTATGGAAGATAAGAGGGCATTTGAAAGGAGTGATTTTATTTTGGCTAATACTTAAAGTTAGGGTCCTTTCCTGGAACCGTCTCCAAAAGTGTGGACAACAGGGGCCAATGATTTGTTATTTGTGTAAGAATTTCGAGGAGACCAATAACCATTTGTTCATAGAGTGTTCATTTTCCCAATAGGTATGGATCAGAGAGGTTGGTTCTTAGTTGGGTATTACTAATTTGTGGTAAAAAAGAAACAAGTAGGATTGTTTTAAAGTTTAATTTTTAGATCAAAGGCTTTCATCGGTGTTGTCCATACTTGTTTCATGGGTGTTGTAGTTGGATGAAAATGTGGGACTTTTCGAGAATAATTTACATATCCTTCCTTCAAAGTTTCTCAACATGCTCTTTTCCTACTCCATTTTTATAATATTAATCCAACTATTAAAATACCTAGGATTCTCGAGAGGGTGGAAATAAACAAATTTATTCCTTGGGGTTTCTTTGATGGTGCTTGTTAGGGCCTAGCTGTGAATTGCACTTTGGGCATCATTTTACATTATTCTCAAACACATTACTTTCATGGGGAAGCCAATATAGGATCATGATCCAACAATCTGGTTGAACTTTTTGTTTTATTTGCTCTATTAATACATGTGCTAAAAAATGAGGTATTGGAATTTCAGATATTTGGGAATTCAAAATTATGCAAAGATTGGATGTTGGATGCGCTGCAAATTTCTCAAGTTGACTTACTGTTGCTTCACCAAAAATTGAAAAATATCTTGAGACAGTTCTGAGATAGTCACTTCAAGCATATTTTCATAGAATTAAATATAGAGGCAGATTCACTGTCAAAAGAGGTTGTTTCACTGAATGAGAATGCGATCTAGTGGGAAGAGTTAGTGGATGGGATTATGATATTTGTGGTGTTAGAATATAGAAGATTGTGTGCTCATTTTACCATTGACGATACCCTTGTCACCCAACCATAGGCCGAAGCCACCCTATGAGCACCTTAACCTTGATTGAGAATTACTTCGGAAGCAAACCCTAGGTTAGATAGCCAAACAAGGTGTAGCGCATCTTCCTTCAAGGATAGCGCACCAACAATAGTTGATCAAATAGTCCATACCCTAGCCAAGAGATATTCCAAGCCAATACTAAAAACTAGTTGTTGCTACAACTACACCTGCAACCCTCCTCCACATGTGCGCACCAAACTAGGAACTGCAGTGCGCACCAACTGGGAGCTGCCATGCACACCAACTAGGAACTGCAATTCTGAGATGTGTCAAATGAGAACTGGCGCCTTGTATTTATACTAATCTGCCAGATTTGTTAGGGCCGACTTCTCCTTCTGGATAGTTTCTGTTCAATATATTATTATTATTTCTGGCCAACTTCTTTTCCTGTAGGCTAATAACCTAATATAAATTATCTTCTTGAGTCGACAAGAATTTTAGGGTTATTAGCCAACTCATTGGGATTTTCTCTTTCTTTCCGGAGTCTTCTATTCTCATCAGGTTCACACGTGGAGGTAAATACCTCCCACATCTACCATAATATTAACACTCCCTCCTAGCTAGGGAGGTATTACAGGTAATGGTCTTGAGCACAAAAACATACCATTTACCCGGTAGCATCAATATAGTCGTCTAGACTATCTCATGACTAGATCATGAGAATCACCATCACCATTAGCTGCATCATCTCTCGAAACCATACTTCATTTGAGTAATTATACATGATGTTGGATAAGTCACTCACACCATAGAGTGATACAAGATCCATTCTTATAATCTAGAAGAGTAAATGCTTTGAATTGTTTTCCATCTGGAAAATCTATGTTCATCATTCTTCTGGATGATGATGATCTCTAATAAACTTTTGATAGTCTTCAAGGCAATTAGAATGAAGATAGAACACAATTTTGTCTATCTGTAGCAGTACATAACTACAATATAGTGGTACACTACCACACCAAGTAACACACAAGTACTTGATCAACAATGTGTAGTTGTGAACAATGGAACATACCCACCACAATAGTCTTCATCTACTGTCATGCAGTCTT
>ML813748.1:9390-46881 GCA_009831015.1 Picea engelmannii
GAAAGAAAGCAGTCACTTGGTTCTGCCAGAAGTGGATGTCTCAACTTCATTGTGTTTTGCTTCCCCTGATGTAATCATCTTTCAGAGACAAAGAGCAAGCCAGGTGGCCTATCCCGAGCTTGTCGAGTGGTCAGTAACCTTTTAGAGACCAAAAGGTCTATTGTTGGGAGGTGTGATCCAAAATCGGATTCAGAAGGTTGTCAGGGCATGAAAAATGCTCAAAAATGAAAGTGATCGGAATCTAACGAAACCAACACCATTGCATCTGTCTCGTCTTCCTGATTGTGGTGGTATAATTTTTTTGTCAAACGGAGTCCGTATGGAGAAGTTATCGCATTCTGTCCGCCGAGCCAAACAGGCAAAATTTTGGGATGCTGACTATACCTGTCCGTACAGTCCGTACAGGAGACACGTGGCACGTCCGTGCATGCGACATGTGGTGTGACTATACCAATGACACATGGCATCCCCAGGCAGTGACACGTGTTAGACATATTTGGCATTTTTAACGTACAGCTGGACCAATCCCGAGGTGACACGTGTCACCACTGGAAGGGTGACACGTGGCATGGGTGACGTCAGTAGCTGATGTGGCAGGCTGACAGAGCGTACGGCAGGGCTGACGCAGCAGGTCAATGTGGCAGTACGGCGAGATGACATGGCAGATGACGTGTTGGATGACGTGGCGTACGGAAGCGACGTGTCGGTTTCTGGTTGGTTGACTTCGTCGAATCGGATGTCGACACGTGGCAGTTTGTTGGCAAGTGATTGGGTGCCACATGGCCCAATCACGGGCTGCCACATGGCACCCCGGTATTTGTCCAAATTGGTTTGGTTATCAAAATTTTTGTGTCCCAGACCGAATTCGATCCGGTGATCTCCTGTCAAGTCAAAGTCTTCGCAAATGGCGCCCGACCAACAGGCCACGCGGTGGTTCTTGTTACCCTTTCGGCGCAAGGTTTATTTAACGTTGCATGTTGTGTAAAAGGGCGAGGGGTGGGGCCGAGGCTTAGCCCCGACCCCTGGTTCTTTGCGTTATTATATGACCATGATGTAATATGTTGCGGATGTTTTTTTTAACCCCATTTCAAATGCGCGTTTAACATTTAATCAACGGTTGTATTAAATTAAACCATATGTTATGTTTAATGGCGCGGGTTTAATGTTTTGGTTATAACCGTTATCAAAAATATGCGAGTGGTTATGTATAGACCAATAGTTATACGGTCAAGCCCAAGGCTGTGGCTATATGCCTTTATGTAATATGACCAAGTGCTGGAACGCACAAGGGCTAGGGGCCAACGCTTAGCCCTTTGGGCTAGCGCTTGGCCCTATGGTGCCCATGTGACCGCTTAAGGGGGCACGCGCCCAGGAGAAAGGTGCCTTGCCCATATATAACTAATTATATGGTTATGAAGTGGGTTTCTAACCACTTTTTGATTAAATTAAATGTAATTAGCCCATTTTTAATGTAATTGGGAGCTATTGGGCTTTTTTTTTAGAGCCTAATTTTTGGGAGGAAGTTGGAGATGGAAAACCAAATTTCCCACTATTTAACCAAGGCCATTTTGAGGCCAAGGGAGAAGATTTTGGACATCTTTTGGACGGTTTTGGAGAGCAGAGATGCTGAGGCAAAGCCAAGTCAAAGCCAGATTGAGGCAGGGAAGCTGTTGAGGAGGAGATGTTGTCAGACGATTTCTGAGAGCTCGGGACATCCGTTCAGGTGCCGTAAGTTGTGCAAGATTCTAGAGATCTGGGCGAACATGACCAGATCAGTTTGGAAGCCATTCGGCATTATAATGATGTACCAATAATCTTTCAAACAGAAATAAAGAAGCCTCCCTCACAGAGAAAAGGCCCGGAGACGTAGGCAAAGTTGTGCTGAACTCCGTTATCAACCTGTGCATTATGATTTGCTGTTTTTCATTGCATTTTAGATCTGCAATTATGTTAATGGCTGTATAATTCATTCTCTTTTCTCGTTCTTTCGTTAAGTTTCCCAATGGTCAATTAATTCATGCAAATAAAAACTCAACCATAAGTCATTCGAAAAATCCTGACGGATCAGTTATAATCCTTAAATCTTCCATTGAGCCCTGAAAATCTTGATTTGATCACTTTTGACTCTTCCTTCTGACGAACATTTCAAAAGATTTGTTAGTATTGCGTAAAACCCTAGTTTTATGCCTCTTTAGATTTTCTAAAAGAAAATATATTTTCTTTTTATGCATCTTTAGATTTGCGAAAATAAAATACATATATATATATATTTTTAATTTTTACCAAAAAGTCGTGTATGCTCGAGGACACTAGGTCTAATCCTGAGCCAAGTCATATCACACACCAAAGTCAACATGTCAAGCATACCAATACAAGCTGAGCCACAAGTCAACATTTAAGCCCAGCGAAAGGGCCAAGACCACACTGCACATATCTCATCGATATACTATGAAACCATACACATATTTAAAGTTCCTCAAATTCTTAAACACTCGATGGATGTGGGATTTGTGCTATTGAGCGAATATAAAACACAGGTTTAAAAAACCCCAGACGCAAGGTGTCAAGGAGAGAATACCGGAGATGAAATTTTCATCTGTCGAGTTTTTTTGCAGGTGTTAGGTACGTCGCGCAGGTGTCGAGTTCATCAAGGATTTGGTGAATGGTTTTATCGCTGCAAATATTGTTGCTGCCGATCTGTTTATAATAATGCAAAGAAAGACATGATGCATTTCAGTTTTCAAGAAAAAGAAAATAATGTTACTGCAATCATTCCACTTAGTGATGAGGTGTATGAGCCCCTTAGTTCTTCTATGGCATTGAACAATAGCATAGATAAACATAGCCCTCTGAATATAGTGGAGGATTGCGGTGCTGTTCATTCTTTTTAACCTTCCTGTACTAAAAACAAATGACAATCACACTGTCGCTCAATCCTGAAAATATACTTACTTTGCTCCTGGTTTCAATTACAAAAAGAGAACAACATGTGTTATACATGGACTCAAAACCTATGTGTTATGCTTCATCTCTCAAAAAGAAAATCTTGCTTAAGACTGTCAAAGATGCAGGTTCAACTCTGCTATTAAAGAGTGCAAAAGTTTATATTTATGGAGGAAAACCATCCAATGTTTCCGGTTGTTGATTTTCTCAAATGGTAGATCTTATACCTAGTCATCTCGGTCATATAGTATAGTCATACTCCATCATATAGAGGAGTTGTCAAAGACCAAACAAAAGGATATGGATTGACTCCATAAAAATAGGATCTAGGTCCTTAGTCATTGTATTTGTTTTGATTTAGAGATCTTGTAGCTTGTAGGTATTTGATTGTTTTCTTTGGGATCTGATAACTATCATGTAAAGCTTATTTAATCCCACAGAGGTAACAGTGCTAGGGGTTCGACTTTGGGGATTCGGGCTATATTTCATGTATTAAAGACATTTGAATACATATTACAGAAGCTTCTTTCACTTGATCTTGTTTAGACTTTCATCTTCTATCTTGTCTCTGCTTATGAGTAAATGTTTGTGCATTTCATTATGATTATCTAATAACAGATGACTGCCATCTCATATTTTTATTGATAGACTAAGCTTATGAGTAAAATATTCCTGTTATAATTGGTCATTCACTTGTACAACTATGTATATGTGTTTCTACTAATATGATGAACGTTCTCCATATTTCATACCTTGATTTAACTTTTTGAGCAACTAGAGTTGAAGGCCTTCTGTATTAGAGTGAGTTCATGTGTATTTTGAGTGAATGAGAGCATTATTAGGTCATCCAACTTGATCCAGTTTATACATTATTCAAATCATTTTAAGTTACGAAGCTCATTCCCTTTACAGTCAGGGAAAGACTCTTGGAGTGATAACATGTGGTATGTCACATAGTTCTGCATGGTTGAGGAGATGTGGATAAGTAAATTTGGAGAACCTTCATAAGGTATCTAGAATCCTCTAGAAGGTCAAAGAAGTCAATTATTCTAGAAGCTCCTAGAAGAAGTTTACTAGTCAAAGTGGTTGAAAGTTTTGAAGAAGATTGGTATAGGTTGTGACATGATTTCAGTAACAATTATTACAATGAAAGTGTTGATTCAGTGATAATGATAGGTTATCTACATTTGGAATTTATACTTTAGGGTTGTTGGATGGGGACATGATAGGTGGTTGTTTCCACCTTCTGGTTGTAGCCGAAGAACATAGGGGGTTGTAGCCTCCTTCTTGTTGTAGCTAGAGAATTGGGAAGTTGGAGCTTCCCTCAGGTTGTAGCTTGAGAATATAGGGGGTTGGAGCCTCCTTCCAATTGCAGTTGGAAAACAAAGGAAGTTGGTGCTTCCAATAAATGTACTTCTTAAAGACATATAAGAAAAAATATTATGTGGTTTTCTCTCGCATTAGGTTTCCATGTAAAAATATTGGTGTACTGTGTATGTGTATGATTGCTCATTTTTCATGGTTTATTTATTCTGCACTTGTTGAATGATATTGGTAAACTGATCATAAATATATATTGTGGCTAAAAATGATTAAAAAGAACTATTACTGATTCACCCCCCCTCTCAGTAATCCAACAATGTTTTCAACCTCCCATGTCCTATCTTTATCTCATCACTAGTTGTCAAACCTCCCACATGCACTGGGTTAAGAAAGGTGTCTAGTGATTGCAAGTTGGCATATGAAAAACTCATTCATGTCCCATATGTATTCACCCCATCTAGGTATTTCCTGTCTAGTTCATTCATTCTATTGCAATCTTCCCTCAGATGTGCAGGGATGGGATCTATCCACTACCATATATTGGATAAATTAGAATAGGTGACTCCCTCAATTGCCAAGATATCTACCAGAGAGTTTCCCTTGTGTCTAATATGGGAGGGGATAATCACTTGTATTTGGTTGGTTAATTTAGCCAACTGGGTCAGTCCTATCGATAACCTCCAATTTTTGGATACCTTGTCTAGTTAATTCCATTGATAATCTTGCTCAGAGAATAGATGAGCATTTGAAAATCACCTTCAACTATCAGTCTAGTGCACATTTCCTTGGCCAACTACAACCCTCTTATTAAGATAGCTAATTCCACTCCATTGCTAGAGTTATTCTCAAGCCTCGTGGTGAAAATGGTATTGATGTTTCTTTTTTTTTCTCAAAAAAACCTTGCATCCCTTGAGGGTCCAAGGTTTCCTTTTGAGGCCCAATAAAAATTTAGTTAAATATGGTGCATCGATGGAGGCTCCTAGGTCTCCTTTGAATATGATATTCTAAGAGTTTTGGGAGGGTTAGGGAGCTTGCAATAGAGATCGAGATTCTAGTTACCTATGATATTTGACTAAGCTCTAGAGTGATTCTAGTCTTTAGATGATCAAGTTGTGGCATTGATATATTCTTTAATGTTTGTCCTGATTGTTTCCCATATCGACTTGATTTTGTTTTATTATTGTTTTAAGATCCTCTTGTTCCACTCTTTCAAAAAATTCCAAAGTAGGAACTTGAGGAAGAAGCTCCAAACCTTGTTCAATATTCAATTTTGGAATGGATTGGGTCTCCACTATTTGAGGGTTTGAACCATATTTCCTTTGACTATGCCATATTGTCAAAATAAAGTTTCACCATGGTCCCATAACCTAACTGCCTCCTTGCATTCATAAAAAAATGATCTTTTGTTTCCCCCTCTACCCTACACATCATACAGAATGAAGGGCCTTCATATCAAGAAATCCCATGTACGAACCTTTTTACTATCCACCAACCAAACATATGAAGATGTTTTTAGCCACAAGTCTGGATTCCAAATTATATCCCATATTTGTCTCTTAGTTGATGTGTCTACTCCTACTATTGAGTTGTAGGTTTTTTTGATTAGAAATTTCCCATCCCCTTTCCTTTCCCATATTAGGATATCCTTGCCTTCCTTCAACACTATTTTCCTCCACTATATTTGGGACTCAATTTCCTTATGGTAATCTACACCCCATATGATTGGCCATTGGTCAACATACTTCTATTTTCTTGCCAAAATTTCTATTGTTTCATTATTCGTCTCCCAGTATTGGATGCCTTTTTCCAAAACCTACTAATCATGGTGTTTTTGAGCTATTGCATGAGTTTGTTCTCATCTAGAATGTGTTATTGTTCCCATGCGTCCTCCTAGAAGAGGGCCAAATGACCATTCCAAACTTCCCAATAACTATTCTTGCACCAATTTCCTCTCACTAAGGGAATTGTTCCAAATCATGGATTTAATGTGCTCACCTTCCATGCAGACCATTTCCTCCATGGGACGGTTTGTTGCATTCTTAGATCACCAACTAAGGCACAAATCTCTCCTTTTGCTTTCAACAATCTCCACCAAGTATTTTTTGCCAAATCTTTTCCCATAAGCAAGGGATATCTGATGCCTTGGCCAGTTGTCATCTTTGAGATGAAAATCTTCTCCCAAGCAACTAGCACCCATTCCTTTATTTGGTAGCCCCTCCTCACAGGAAGGCCCTTTGCATATTATTAATCCTCTCAATAATTTTCAAAGGGGAATTCATAACTGAGAAGCGATATAAGGGGATATAATGAAGCATTTATTTGATAAGAAAGATTTGGCCTAGGAGGGAAAGAAAATGAAAGTGTAGCTAGAAAGATTCACTTCCATCTTAGCTAACAATTCTTCCCAAGAAATGTATCGGAGGGATTTGTCTAACGGGGAAGATCCTAGGTACTTATAGGGAAGAGAGGCCCTTTGGAATCCATGAATTACTGAAATGTTGTGTTGGATCGCCAAAGGAGTGTTCAAAAACAAAATATGGGATTTTGAAATGTTGATAAGGGCCCCTAAAGATTTCATAAATAGATCCAAAATGGATTTGAAAGACAAATCTTCTATGATGAAAGGTTGTCTCATTAAAAGAGTGTCAATGATAAATTGAATATGATACAAGGGGTTAGCTTTAGAGTGAAGGGAGAGTCCTTTGATATTACCATTAGTCATGGATAATTTGATAAATCTTCCCAAGCCTTCATCCATGATAACATAAAATAAAGGAGAGAGAGAGGGTATCCTTGTTTGATCCCTCTGGTTGGGATGAAGGTGGGGGATGGGGATCCATTGATCATAATAGAATAAAAGGTCGAAGAAATAATATTCATGACTCAATGGATCCAAAATTGACAGAAACCAAACACTACCAGTGTACTTTGGATAAAAGTCCAGTTGAAGTGATCATATGCTTTAGGCATATCCAACTTTTAACATTCCTGTATTTTTATTCACTTTCGAAGAATGTATTAATTCATGGGATAAAATTATCCCATCCAAGATGTGTCTCCCCTCCACAAGTCCCCATTGTTTTGGTGATATGATATTATTTAAGATTAGCTTTAATCTATTTTCTATAACTTTTGTAATTATTTTATAAATCGCATTGCATAAAGAAATATGATTGAACTTATATATCATGTTGGATTCCTTTTCCTTTGATATTTTAGTGATGAAAGTCGCATTGAAATATTTGAGGATCATTCTGAACATTCTTGATTCCTCAACCACCTCCCATATATCTTTACTTAGGATATGTCAGTAGTTTTGGAAAAATTATGTGGTAAATTTGTCTGAGGCTGGGGATTGTCCACTACCATTTCTTTAACTATTTTTTTAACCTCCTCCAAGGATTTCAAACGCATGAGGATGATATTGTGCTCATGTGATACTAGGGATGGAATTACACTAGTAATTGTCTTGATTTCTTCCTCTCGAGACTCAATTGTCTTTTATAACAAATGGCTGAAATGGTTTGTCAATTATACTTCAATTTGTTATTGTTTCTCCAACATTTCTCCCTAAGTGGTTCATAAGGATTCTATGTGATTTTTTTTTCTCCTATTCAAGAGAGAGTTGTGGAAGAAATAAGTTTTTCTGTCTCCCTCAACCATCTGATTATGGACTTTTTCTTCCATATGGTTTCTTCTTATTTGTCCCTCTAGTCTATCACTAGCATGAGTTGGTATTCTTTATTGTGGAGTTCCATTGATCTACATGCTTGGATGATTACTATTTATACCTCTTCCAATTCCTTTTCTAGTTTCATCTACTACGTTAATATGTTACCAAAAAACTCATGATTCCATTTCTTAACTATGGCTTTAATGTGATTTAATATCTATTGAAATTGACACATCTTTGTTCCATATAGGTCAGATCTTTATTTCCACCATTGCTCAATATTTTGCATAAACTCTAGGTGGTCTATCTATTTTTTTTTGAAATGAAATGGTTTTGGTCTAGGTTTGAGATTACTATCCCATTATATGAGGATTGACCAATGGTCTTATCCGATGAATGGTAGGATTTCACCCAAGATGGCTTGTCTTGTTTGAAACATTATCTCGATCACCAAGAACGTGTCAAGGAAGAATGATATTTTATGAGTTTTCCCTCTTTTATTGTTCCATGTATGCATTCCATTACATGTTGGGAGATCTATGAGATTAATCATTTCTATACATTCCTTAAAAGTTATTCTCTCTTCCTCAAGTCTTTGAATCCATCCCTTCTTTTTCCTAAATGGAGGTTATCATATTAAAATTACCTCCTATGATCCATGGGTTGTTCTGAATGGAAACTCCCAAAAGGAGGATTGAATCAAGGAAATCCATTTTTTCCACTAGTGATGAGGGTCCATAAGCATTAGGATGTAGCAGTGTTCCAAAGTTCCAAGAATATTATATAGAGTGGTGATGATCTTGGGATTTATTTATTAGGTATCTAATTGCATAACATTAGGGTTACATGAATTATCAAACCTCGATATCCACCATATGCCTCAAATAGAACCACCTCATAGTTATTCCAGGCCTTCTAGGAAATCTCAGTCATCAAATTTTTATCACATTTTGTCTCTTGGAGCATTACTATATTTGGATTTTCCTGATTGATCATCTTCCTTAGAATCCCATGCTTAGGATGGTCCTTGAGACCTTTAATATTCCATGAATTCACCTTCATCCTTTAAACTTTTGGTTGGGAGTGGAAATACTTATCTATGAGGCCAATGGATCACCCCAAATCTACCAACAATGCTCCCACTTCTTCTATTTTATGTTTTATCGACTTTGAGACTCTCTTTTTCTCCTCTACAGGGGTGTTTTTCTGTGTTTTGAGAGGATTGGTTTTGATTCCAAGCCCTCCTAAGGTTGTTGGGTTGTGGGTATGGTTACTCCCCTTTACGTTTCCTTTCATCATCTCCCTTTTCATTTTTTTTAGCTAGCTTTCCACCATGTTGCTAAATTCATGTTCCTTGTGCATCTATTTAAGGGCTTGAATATTTTTTTCTAGGTCTTCCTACTCCATTTCTATATTTGCAATCTTTTCTTAAAAAACTAGGTTAGAGACCCATTGATAGGTCCAAATGGCATATCAAGAAGGTAAGGGAAGATTCCCAATGGCAAGCCCTAATTAGGCTCAGTCTCATTTGTGATAGTAACTTCCAACCAGTATGTGGGCATGGTTGCCACTAAGGGTTAATAGAAATGGAAAGACAATTAGATTTTCCTCCAAACAATTCTTGTTAGAAATGAATTAAAGTATCTAAAACATAAATAAAACTAACTATTCTAATATATCTCTATTCTATCTTGTCTTGATTAGGATAAACACTAAGAGAAAGACTAACCAAATAGACACAACAAAAGATGTTATCATCAATTGCATAAATAGTTCATGTCAATCAACAATATATAAAAATAATAAAGTTACAGATTCAATCACAAATACTTGTAGATCAGACCTATAACATTACCACTGCATCTATTAGGAATCACAAAAGCATAAGAATTTTAAATGACAACTCATGGAAATATTTCACTAGATAATCATTTAAGAAAACACAAATAACAAAAACAAATGTAGAATAGTCCCATATACTTCTGCAAACATGTATGACCCAAAATTCCTTCTTCTCTTTATTTCTCATAAATAATAGTATCATCTAAGAATACAATGGGAAAAAGTCCTCCCATCTTTGATGGATCTCTCTTTTGTAAAATAAGAGTCTCTTTACATTTTGTAACTATCATCATCTCAGATGAAAGTTACATATTATCATTTCAAATACTATAACCCCATATACGATTAAGTAAAAGAACCATAAACAAAATCAAATGCATTATTTCAGAGGAAATTTTTTCCTATAGGAAGTCCACAAGTATAATCTGTCTGATATCTCTTTGACCTTGTCCCACTGTATATTATCTGTAACACCCCGGCCACCTAGGCCGGGCCATGCTACTCCAAATAAAGCTCTGATACCATATTGTAACATTCCCGATGACCAACAGGATGATATCGTCACAGAGTAAACATCTTTCTTCTCTGAATCCAATTTGTAACATTCCCGACCACCAACAGGTCGGGAAACGTTACCTTAGAAAAATAGCATGCTCGAGCATATATATATATATGCTCGAGCATGTTAGTTTTCTAAGGTAACATTTCCCGACCTGTTGGTGGTCGGGAATGTTACAAATTGGATTCAGAGAAGAAAGATGTTTACTATGTGATGATGTCGGTCAGTAATCATAGACAAAACCCATAGATATAACAACATATATAAATACACAACATGTAAGAAAAATTGGAAATGGTACGTATATTTTAATTGAAGTACGCCAACTGCATGCAGAACTTCCATGAACCTCCCAGCCTTAGACCATGTTGCTCATCACTTTTAGCAGTGGGTCACCCCCAAGCTAGGACTAAAGTCCACTAGGCAAGGGATTCCTAGGCAGTGACAACATGAAGATGCACAGTACAACAAGAAGGATTTTCTCCAAGGAGCCACTTATGCCCACATCTCATAGACTCTCATTCCCCACATGCCTGTCCCACCCCAGGAGTGTACACCTTCACTAACCAATAGTCCATCGGTTGCCACACCTCCCTTTTCTTGGGCTTCAACAATTTGTTGGATCATGAATTCTCAGAGTCCTGTAGCTTCTACTGGACTCCCTCTAGGATAACTCACTTCCTCAACACACTCTCTCACCTAGAGAGAGTTGCTCACAGGCCTGAAAGCCTGCTTCTTCTATCCACAAGCCTGACAACCCTCTTCTTCACTCCCTCTCCCCTACACACAGGCACAGTGATGGAAATAACACAAAATAGACGTGGGAAATGATACATACAGGAAAAAACACATGTAAAGTGCAGGGCACATGTGCCACAAGGGTATCAAATCAAGTTTATTGCAAAGGTTTAGGGTCTTGGCACTGAAAAATGGTGGACTGGCTCACTGCCTGCTTGTTCAGTTCATCCGTGAGTTGGGGTAATGGATGACCAACCTGGTCCGAAATCATGAGAGTGTACTGAAGGGTGAGAATCGTTCCAATGATCAACATCCTCTAGAATGGTGAGAATGCCCCCCCATAAATCTGCATGCATTTTGGATGACATTTGGTTGTCCAGGAGAACGTTCCCCCCACTTGGAACTCGTTCCTCTCCCTAAAGGAACTTAGGATAAATTAATATCCTCTTTACAAATTTTTAGAATAATAATATATTATTCTACTAGTCTCTTAAGATTAGGCTATTAGGATCTACACTTAGCCTCCTCCCTTTCCCAACCTAGTGGAGTTTAGTCCCCCATACTCTTTCTTCATGGTCGGTCTACATGCAATGATGTTGTTATATTAATAATATGGATATTTACATGTACAAAACATGCTCCTGGCCTAATCAACACATAAGCCTACCGACTTATAAATACTTGGCTCACTAGCCTACACAACATGTTACATTCATAATTACAACCGGGGCTTGACCTTGGGATATTGCAATCCCTTCCCCTTATTTTTTCACTTTCCTCAGTGCAACTCATTTACACAACATCAACAAGATTTTCAAAATCTTCAAAAAGATGCAGGTATTCTTCTCGCATAGCATCTTCTTTCTCCCATGTTGCGTTCTCAGGACTGTACCAGGTCCACTGAACCTTTACAAGCCCTATGGATCGACTCCATAGTTGCTTGCTCTTCCGGTCCATTATGAACACCAGATGCACTTGTAAGGTGGCTTCTTGCTCCACCTGAATCACATTCTAGTCAATCACATGATTAACATCAGGTATATATTTATTTATAAATGAAGCATGAAATACATTATGAATAGTTATGCATGCAGGCAATGATATCATATAAGCTACCGGTCCAATCCTTTCTAGATTTTTAAACAGTTCGCAATATCTTGCTGCTAACTTGGAACAAATTCTCAAATTCAAGGAACTTCTATTGGTTTTCACCTTCAAGAAAACATGATCACCCACTTTAAACTCTCTATAGGTTCTACCTTTGTCAGAATAGATTTCCTGCTTGTCTTGGGAAGCCTTCAAATTCTACTTTGTCTTTAACAATTTCCCTTCCATTTCCCCGAGCAACTCTGGCCAAATTATTTGTCTATGAACTGGGTTGTCTTAGCTTATTGGTGTGTTTCACTTTCTTCCATAAAGTGCCTCAAATGGGCTCATATTCAATGATGATTGGTACCCATTTTTGTAAGCAAACTCTACCAAGTGTAGGTAGTCCTCCCATCTACATGGTTTTTCCATCACATACATTCTTAACATATCTTCTATCACTTGATTTTCTCTTTCTGTTTGTCCATCAGAATCAGGATGATTAGTTGTGCTGAAATTCAGGCTCGTTCCGAGCCCCTTGAATAATCCTCTCCAAAACTTCGAGGTAAATTTTGGGTCTTTGTCAGACACAATTGTCTTGGGAATACCATGCAAGTGTGTTATTTCCCTCATATAAATATCATCAACATTAGATTCCTTGTGAGTAGTCTTCAATGGAATAAAATGGGCATCTTTAGTAAGCTTATCCACCACCACCATGATGGAATCATGTTGCTTGTTTGTTCTGGGTAATCTTGTGATGAAATCCATTGTCACCACTTCCCACTTCCACTCAGGAATGGGTAATGGATGTAGCAACCTAGCTGGGTGTCTATTCTCAGCCTTGACCCTTTGACACTCCAAGCATTTAGCTATGACTCTGCAATTTATTTCTTCATGCCTGGCCAATAGTAATGGGTCTTGACTGTTGCCACTATTTTCTGGTACCCAGGGTTCCCATCATAAGGAACATTATGCATCTCTTTCAATATGATACTCCTCAATTCGTGAGAACTGGGTACATAAACTCTGTTTTTGTACAAGAGAATTCTATCAATTCCCAATTCATAATCTCCATCTTTTTGTTGCATTTTACCTTGCTGCAATTTAGTTACCAATTCCATATACTGCAAATCAACTTTTGCAGCCTAAAAAACTCTTCCTTTAAGATCCGTCTGATACATGCTAATGGATGTAGCATGCAATTCATGCACTCTCCTACTGAGTGCATCAACCACCTTGTTCTCCTTTCCTTTGATGTGCTTGATATCAAAGGCTTATTCACAGAGGAATTCCAACCATCTACTCTACCTATAATTCAAAGTAGTGATCAAACAAACATTTCAGACCATTATGGTCTATTCTTAAATCAAACCTTTGTTCCCATGAGGTAGTGCCTCCATTTTTTTAAAGCGTTCACTATGGATGCCAACTACAGATAATGAGTGGCATAGAGCCTTTCATGCTCTTTCAATTTCCTGAATTCAAAACATATCACAAATCCTTTCTAACTAAGGAATCCTCCTAGTCCTTCTTTGCATGCATATGTGAAAACCACAAAATCTTCATTTGGATCTGCAATCTTCAGAATTGGAGCACTGATTAACAACTATTTCAATTCCTGGAAGCTCATTTCACATTCTATTGTCCATTGAAACTTCTTCCCCTTCCTTTGCGAGGAAGTGATGGGATGAGCTATTCTCAAAAATCCTACAATGAACCTTTTGTAGTAGCCAGCTAGACCCATGAAGGATCTGACTTCTATCACATTCTTAGGTGTTGTCCACCCTTTAATGGCCTCAATATTTTCAGGGCCTACTGTTATCCCTTCTGCAGATATGATATGCCTCAAATAGTGGATTTGATTTTGGAAAAATGAGCACTTGCTCAAATTAGAAAATAGTTGATGCTCTCTTATAACTTGCAACACCATCCTCAAATGATGCTTATGTTCTTATTCCAACTTGGAATACACAAGTACCTCATCCAAAAATACAATGACAAACTTGTCTAAATATTCTCGAAAAACACCATTCATTAAATACATGAAAACAACCGGTGTATTTGATAACCTAAATGGCACCACTGTGAATGAATAATGACTGTACCTTGTCATGAAGTCAATCATACTGATATCTTCCTCTTTAATCCTTACCTGATGGTATCTCGACCTGAGATCTGTATTTCAAAATGTCCTTGCATCCTTCAACTGATCGAAGAGATCATCAATCCTTGGTATAGAATACTTGTTCTTTATAGTCACTTTGTTCAACTATCTGAAATCAATGCACAATCTCAATGTCCCATATTTTTTCTTCACGAACAAGACTGGGGCACCACAAGGTGACACACTTGGGCATGTGTAACCCTTATTTAAAAGTTATTCAAGCTGTATTTGCAGTTCCTTCAGTTCTAGTGTACTCATTCTGTAAGGAGTCTTTGATACTGGAGCTGCCCCAGGAATTAAATTTTTAAAGAAATCAATATCTCTCTTTGGGGGTAGTCCTGGTACCTCCTTGAACACATCTTCAAAATCTTCCAAGACTACATGATCCTCTATATTTGGCACCTTATCTTTAGATGTTTCCTCCATATGGGATGAAAATATTTGACAACCTTTCATGTAACACTTCTTCAGCTACATTGCTGAGATTTCTCGGACAATAACTTCCCTAGGAATTCCTTGGACTACTCTCCGATTGACTTCCTTATCCAAGAAAGTGAATGCCATGTTATGACAGTCTAATATGACATGGTGTTGGTCAAACCAATCCATAACAATTAGGAAATCATATGATCCCAAAGGAAAGATGTTCAAATCTGCCTTGGTACTCAGTCCAGTCATGCCCATTGGACATGATTTAACCAACTCAACAACCTTTCTCTTGGCTCCTATAGCTAGTTACACCAGCCAATATTTATCATTCTTGCTTCTTGGTAATTGAAATGTTTCCACTACCTTAGGATCTATATAGCTATGACTATTCCTTGAATCAATTAAAATAGTAAAGGCATGGTTATTGATCATACCTTTGACTTCAATCATGTGTGATTGAAACTCAACTTGCTTGTTTTCCAGGGCTGCATAGATCCTTGGTACTCTTCTGCCTATGTCCTCCACTGTTTGTTCTTGCTGAATGTTGTGAACAACTCTCACCTTGTCCTTTCTATGAGGGAAATATATATACTTATGATCTCCATTACAACCCCAACTTTGCATAGGTGTCTTCCTTGGCATTTTCCCACCTACTTAAGCCATCCTGGGCTCCCTCAAAACTGGTTGTCATTGAGGACTATTTTTGCAAAATGGTGGCTTGCTTCCCTTCTTCCTCTGCTCCTTCTTAAACTTTCTCTTTTCTTCCTAGGCTCTTTGGGAAGTAGGCTTTCCCCTATGCTGATCATATGAACATTTTCCCTTTGTTATGGTTTCTTCCATAGTTTTAGGATCATCATACTGGATTTTGTCATTGATAAAAGATGGCAACCCACTCAGATATCTATGGATATTGACTGCCTCATCCTTAATGAAGGGGACATACTTCAACAAATATATAAATATCCTTTCGTATTCACATATAGTCATGCTGCCCAATTTAAGTTCAAATAAATCTTTCATCTTCTTGTCATAGTATATCTTGGTTAAGTACTTATTTTCAAAATGTTTCTTGAATTCCTTCCATGTAACATTCTTCTCTCTGATGTGTTGCACTTGCACAAGCTCATCCCACCACAAGGATTCATTTCCTTTCATCTGATAGACTATGATTCTTCCTTCTGCATGAGAGGAATAGTTATGCAATTGGAAATATTTCCTCATGCCAAGTAGCCATGTCTCAACCTCTTCATATTTCTTGTGCTCTCCATCAAAAGTAGGAGGTTTGATCTTATTCATTTCACCCTTCAGTTCATCCACTTTAGATATCTTATCATTTCTGGTAGGAGATGGATTTAAACTGTTATGTTGCCTTCTTTTGGAATTCCTTCGGGAGTGCCGGTGATGTCTGTCACCACTTCCTTCTCTCCTTTTCACATCAGGGGACCTATGGCTCCATGATTTGCTAGATCCACTTTTCTTATCCAATTTATTTTCAATTATTTCCAGGCTCCACATCAGCTTCATATTAAAGTCTCCCTGTTGCTTCCTGTCTCTCATAAGCCTTTTGTTATCTGCCTAGTGAAATTGTACATCTTTTTGCAATTTTTTAATGATTTTCATCATGCTCACGTCTTTATCTATTTCTTCTCCATGCCCATTGGAGTTTGTTCCTTCAAATCCCAAATGGATATCCATTCCTCTAACTTCATTCTTTGAACTGTAAGCATCCTGTCCCTCCTCCGTTTCTCTACACTACGTAACAATTTTGTTCGGTTCTGATAATTGTTAATTCTGCAAAATGTGCAGTCAACCGAATTTTGTTAGACTTTCCATCCTTAATAATTTTCCAGAATAACTTAAACAATCGGATTCAACATAAGAATATCATACTCCATTTTTTGTGGGTCTTGGTCAATCAAGAATCCCCATGGCTCTATCTCTGAGCCCTGTTTTGTTCTACAATTCACTTTCGGGCGCTGGCCCCCTTTTCTTCCTTCAACACTTTAATTCACATGTGACCACGACTGTGACCAAGTGCTAATATTTTTGCGCTTATCCGAAGCTTTGAAACTTCGAGGCTCTAGAGCTTCAAAGATTTCCCTTTCTGCACATCACAACAAATATCTCGGAGTGTCGAATTGGAGAACTTGCAAAGTGGGGTGGATCAATGTCCCATGACTTCCCAATATCCTACGACTAATATTTACTACAAAACTCCGGGCTTCGGGAGTTCCAGACTGTCCCTACTCTCAATCCTTCTGGAGTGCCAAGCCTTTGGACTGCTACAACTGTTTCCAAGTACAAGTCATATGACACCTGACATACCTAGGGAGGATCCACGTTGCCCATGTGACATCATCATTCTACGTCACATCCACTGCTTTGGGACTTCCTAGCTCTGAGACTTCAGGGATTTCTTCCTCCACTCCATCATGAACCATTTATTCTGGAGTGTCAAGTTTTTGAACTTCACAATCTGGCGCCATGTGTCTACCGGGGTCAAGTTATCTTGGGCCTACTCTAATTAAATTCTTCGCCAAGGTTTTAACTACATTATGTAACCATTAGAGGCCCCACTACCCATGCTCGAGAGGAGTGCCAAGTGGAAAGATACTAGAGGCATACACATGGCCCAATATGATTGGTGACATGCATCTCATTCTAACTGAAATTTTTATCTTCCACAGGTTTTTAACTCACTAACACATGGCACACATCCCATGTGTCCACATCATCCCCAATGATGTCAACATGCCACGTCACTTCGGGACTTCGGGCTTTGGAAGATTTTACACTTACATTCCTCAAATCTCCCAAACGCTGAACTCCCGAACAAGATGATCTTCTAACACACGTACCTTTTGATTAACGTTTTGAATTAATTCCAGACTTCAGGACTTCAGGCTTCGACCCCTTCTACTCTATCACACATAAACTTCGTCAAAGTCGCGAAGTCTGAAGTACTTATGGGTTAACTTTCTTGCACCTTTTCTAAATATGATGATTTTGAAGGTTTTCCTTCTCCCAAATAGATCCTAATACCCAACACAACGGTTGTTGTGGCTTCCTTCCTCTGTAGGTTTTCTTGAACCGCTATACTTCCTAAGATTCTGAACATAGTCCAAGTGTTCACATGGTGCCTTCCTGACACTCAGGGATGCTTTGGACTTGAAATTTTGTCCCTTTCAACAACAATTCGCTCTGAAATATTTGTTTCATTAACCACTACCATGGCCCATCCAAGCTTAGTGTCGAAACCTTGGCTCTGATACCATATTATAACACCCTCAACCACCCAGTTTGAGCCATGCTACTCCAAATAATGCTCTGATACCAAGTTGTAACACCCCCGACCACCTAAGCCGGGCCATGCTACTCCAAATAACGCTCTAATACCATGTTGTAACATTCTCGACCACCAACAGGCCAGACAACGCTACCTTAGAAAACTAACATGATCGAGCATACATACATACATACATACATACATACATACATACATACACATATATATATATACATAATGCAATTAAACAAACATAAACATTTTGTACATGTACATATTATTGCGGAAGCGAAAATAACACATACCAATATTTAACAGATGATTTGTGTTCTTCTATCACACAACATAATGCATAAATAACAGTAAAAGCATACATGTAGTAATCAGAGACAAAACCCATAAATATAACAACATATATAAATACACAACATGTAACCAAACTTGGAAATGGTACTTATATTTTAATTGAAGTACACCAACTGCATGTAGACCTTCCACGAACCTCCCAGTCTTAGACCATGATGCTCATGACTCTCAACAGTGGGTCACCCCCGATATGGGACTAAAATCCACTAGACAAGGGATTCCTAGGCTAGAAAGGGACAACAAGAAATTGGACAGTACAACAAGAAGGATTTTCTCCAAGGATCCACTTATGCCCATATCTCACAGAATCTCATTCCCCACATGCCTGTCCCACCCCAGGAGTGTACACCTTCACTATCCAACAGTGCATCGGCTGCCACACCTCCCTTTCCTTGGGCTTCAGCAACAAGCCAGATCAGGGATTCTCAGAACTCTGTAGTTGCTACTGGAATCCCTCCAGGAGAACTCACTTCCTCAACACACTCTCTCACCTAGAGAGAGTTGCTCACAGTTCTGACAACTTGATTCTTCTATCCACAAGCCCGACAACCCGCTTCTTCACTCCCGCTCCTCCACACACATGCACGGTGATGGCAGCAACAAAAACTGGACATGGGAAATGGTACATACAAGAAAAAATGTAGGAAACCCATAGGGTACAGGTGTTGCAAAGATATCAACTCAATTTTATTGTAGAGGTTTAGGGTCTTGGCACTCAACAATGGTGGACTGGCTCACTACCTGCTTGTTCAGTTCATCTACAAGTTGAGGTAATGGATGGACAACCTGGTCCAGAATCGTGAGAGTGGACCAAAGGGTGAGAATCATTCCAATGCTCATCATCCTCCAGAATGGTGAGAATTCCCCCCCATAAATATGCATGCATTTTGTATGACACTTGGCTCTCCAAGAGCATGTTTCCCCCACTTGGAACTCATTCCTCTCCCTAAAGGAAATTAGGATAAATTATTATCCTCTTTACATATTTTTAGAATAATAATATATTATTCTACTAGGTTCTTAAGATTAGACTCTTAGGCTCTACTCTTAGCCTCCTCCCTTTTCCAACATAGTGGAGTTCAGTCCCCCATACTCTTTCTTCGTGGTCGGTCTATATGCAACGATGTTATTATATTAATGATATGGATATTTACATGTACAAAACATGCTCTTGGCCTAATCAACACATAAGCCTACCACCTTATAAATACTTGGCTCACCATCCTACAAAACATGTTACATTCATAATTACAACTGGGGCTCGACCTTGGGATATTAATTTATTCATACATATTTCTCCATGCAAGTGTTTCTTGTTACTTCTTTCTTTATATCCTTTTGGATTCCCTTGGTGAATGCGTCTATCAAGGTGGCTTACTATGCTAGTTTTATGAGATAATTGTCTATGACCTCAGTGTTTATTTCATTCATCAATTCTATCACTTGTTGGATATGATATCTATATTTTTCTAGATCAGTTCAACTTCTCCATTTTTGTCATGTCAAGTTTTCCCACGATAGCGTCTGTTGAATTCCAGAGTCTGTAGCATGCTTTTTTGGTGATTTTTACCAATTCTTTAACGTCCTCACGACTCTTTCCAATTGTCTAGCATCAACCGTGTTTTCTCCTTTTCTCTCTTATTGTAGATGGGTAGCTCTTCAAGGGAATCTACATCTTTTTCCAATCTATCAATTTATCAAAAGCTTCTTGGGCTTCCTTTCCACTGACATTTTCTTTTGCTACTTGGTCTTAGAGCCTAGTTAATTCATCATGGGAATCTTTCATATTGTTTAATTCAGTGAAAACATTCTTCTGAGTTTCCCTTAATTATTCATTCACCAAGGTTGACTTTTCTTTTACTAACTTCAGGATGTTCATGACATTATCATTGTTCTTCAATTTTTTTTCTATCTCTTATATCTTCTTTTCATATTCATTGATTTTTTCTATTTTCTTCTCTAAGAGAGAAACCTGTCCTATGTATTATGTCTTTAAGGCCTCCATCTCTTTCAAATGTGCTTCTTTCACTTTTTCCATTTCAGCCAAATGTAACTAATATTTTGTATTGAACCGCCTCTTAAATATAATCTCCTTCTTCATCAACTAATCTTCAAGGGATGTGACCCTGTTTTTATGATTATCAATTTCAACATTCAGTTCACTGACAATTATCAAATTGGCCGTTGAAAACACATGTAGAGCTAATGTTGTGTCATATACTTCTTTCTGAGGGTTGTCTTGGCCTAATTTCCAAGAGACAAACATGTGTGTATTTCTTGTATACTTTTGGTTGCTCCTATTCTTGGCCTTTTGGAAGGTCTCTTAGAAATTCCTTTACTAGACATGTTGTAATAGAAATATCCTAGTTGGGCCAAAGAATTATCAAAATATGTTGTCTGCAAGGTAACATATGAAAATCTAGGTGGAACTATATTCGGAGGGGTACCTCGGTTGATGGGACTACCAAGGTATGATAGATTTTTTATTGGGTCAGGACTTGTGCCTTTGTTTTGGTATTCTTATTCCTTTTTATTTCTTTCTATCTCTATTGTTTCCCTAGCCTTTTCCTCTTTACATTTATTTCTTCTTTCTTCTTCTTATTTCCTCTTCCTTAGTTTTATTTTTTATTTCTTCTTCTATCTTCCTCATTTTCTTTGCCTCAAGTTTTCGTGACATCTTCTTCTTATTTCCTTGGCTCCTTGGATTTGAGCCTGTCTTGTTATTCCTTCATCCTATTCTCCTCCTCCTCTAAGGATTTATTGTAAGACTAATTTTAATCAATGATTTTATTGACCCATATAAAGAGACGCGTATGGTAGGCGGTTACGTTTTTCTAGGTTCATATTCTTTTCTTGTCTTGAATACTAAATGTCTGGGGAATGGTCTCGAAACTCCTACCATGATGGGCAGTGGAGTATAACCGTCCTGGGGAAACCGGTCCTCTCTCTGCCTATAAGAAAACCTTCAGAATACCCATCTCATAGTTTGAAAGAACATATCAGAAAGGGGCAAGGGAGAGAAACCGGATTTCTGTTCTGAAGTTTGAAGCTGCAATGGTTAACGGGTTTTAATTAAGTCCATGATCTATGCATTAATGGATTCAGGTAAGTATTGTTTTATTTCTGCCTTAACATGACATATGTGAAGATCCTGAAAGTTCCAGGTCCTTTAATAAATTACAAATGTTTATTTCAAAAATGCCTTGGTAATGTCTGTCAATTTATCTAACATGTGGTATCAGAGCAATGTTCAGGAACTTTCATTTTTTTTTTTTTTTTGTATCCGACTAATGGATTCATAGCGTACTTCTACATTGAAGTTTTTGTTCACTATATATGTCTACGTTGAACACATTACTGTTAATTCAATGTACATAGTCATTATATTGATTTAAGATTTATATTAAGATACAGTTTGGTAGCTGCCAAAGTGGTCCAACCAGAATGATTGTAGATACCAAGTCAAATTATCGAAATTTAATACTCGTTTCCTCAGTGTTAAAATAATGACTCTGCAAATCGCAATTATTTAATCACTAGAATATTAGGTTCACCCAAAGGTGCACCATTTTTGAGAGATTAATTAATTGGGGTAGGATGGTTGGTGGGTATTCACGATTGAGGTTGGTATGGATACCCAAAGGTTTTAGACTTCTTAGTTGTGAATATTTTATCAATCACCATAATGTTAATAGTTTACCATAAGATTATCCCAAAGATAGGTCACGGTAACACTGTTTACTACTGTTTAACCATGTATTTTTTTATGTTGCTTATTTGTTAAACTATTTATAACTTGTAGAATTAATATTGTGAGCGTGAATTTATGATTACAGTGTCAATTCCTATTTCGCTACATTCGCATGCCTCTTCTATTTCGATTTTGAATGGAATGAATTTTTCAGATTGGAAAGAATAGGTTTAGTTTCACCTCGGTGTTTTGGATCTAGATATAGCACTTGAATCTGAGAAACTGACTGCTATTACTGATGACAATAGTGCGGAAGAAAAATTTATATTCAAAACATGGGAAAGATCGAACAAACAGAGCCTTAAGTTTATGCAAATGACTGTAGCATAAAATTAATCCATTAATGCACAAATCCTGGACTTAATTAAAACCCATTAACCGTTGTAGCTTCAAACTTCAGAACAAAAATCCGGTTTCTCTCCCTTGCCCCTTTCTGATACATTCTTTCAGATTGTGAGATGGGTATTCTGAAGGTTTTCTTATAGGCAGAGAGAGGACTGGTTTCCCCAGGACGATTATACTCCACTACCCATCATAGTAGGAGTTTCGAGACCATTCCACAGACGTTTGGTATTCAAGACAAGAAAAGTATATGAACCCGGAAAAACGTAACTGCCTACCATACGCGTCTCTTCATATGGGTCATTAAAATGGCTGATTAAAATTAGTATTACATTCTCCCACTTGACATATATGATAACTTAACGTTAGAGTTTAACAAGGTAGACATTAGGCGCGCCATAAATCATATTCATTTTGACTTTCCGTCGGTCATCATAATACTATAATTAAGCAACCCACTATTGCGAGTCATGACGGTTCCATGTTAATAAAGCAACATAGTCCCTTCCATGTACTACGACATTAGTAACCTATTAAATATGGTCTATAAATGGGAAGTGTATTCATAAGGTCCAACAATAATGTCCCTCGTCAGAGACTATTCCTGTCATCATACATTTATTCTCATACATGTACGTACATATTTTAAACAAGATTTATTAAACAGAAACACCTTTATTAAGATCTCAAAGTGTCAAATAAAACAAATAACATAATGCAACCCAACGCATAATAGTGGCAACTGTTATGTGCTGCGTTCAATACCCATTCCATTGGTATGTTCCTTAAATGTTTTTGGTGGTAATCCTTTTGTCAATGGATCTACAACCATAAGCAGTGTGCTTATGTGTTCAATTGACACTCGTTGTTTCTGAACTTTTTCCTTGACGAAAAAGTATTTCAATTCCATGTGTTTAGCACCATTAGACTACGTGTCATTCTTAGAGAAAAATACAGCTGCAGAGTTATCACAATAAATTCTCAGCGGCTTGGAAATAGAGTTGACAACCCCAAGTCCTGAGATAAAATTCCGCAACCACAATCCATGAACTGTGGCTTCAAAGCATGCCACAAATTCAG
The DNA here is from genome assembly GCA_009831015.1 of Picea engelmannii. Lineage (NCBI taxonomy): Eukaryota > Viridiplantae > Streptophyta > Pinopsida > Pinales > Pinaceae > Picea > Picea engelmannii. The sequence continues at coordinate 32,976 of ML813748.1, forward strand.
CTTCCATAGTGGATGAAGCAGGGATAGTTTTCTTCGCACTTTTCCATAATATTGCTCCTCCAGCTAATAGGAACAAATAACCAAAAGTGGACTTTCTACTGTCCACGCACCCAACAAAATCTGAATCTGAGTAACCAATCACCTCTAGATTATCAGACCTCCTATATGTGAGCATGTAATCCTTTGTTCCCTGCAAGTACCTCATCACTTTCTTTGCATCTTTCCAGTGATCCAGTCCAGGATTAATTTGGTATCTTCCCAACATACCAACTGCAAAACTGATGTCTGGTCTGGTGCAAGTATGCGCATACATTAGGCTTCCTACTGCATAAGCATAAGGAATTCCTTCCATCTGTTTTCTTTCCCATTCATTCTGCGGACATTGCATAAGGCTAAATTTATCCCCTTTCTGAATAGGGGCAACACTAGTTGAACAGTTCTTCATTCCGAATCTTTCTAGAACTCTTTCGATATAAGCCTTCTGAGAAAATCCTAACAATCCTCGTGATCGATCCCGGAATATTTCAATTCCTATCACATAAGATTCCTCACCCATATCTTTCATTTCAAAATTCATAGAGAGAAACTTTTGGTTTTGTGTAATAAACCAAGATCACTGGCGGCAAGCATTATGTCATCAACATACAAAATCAGAAATATAAATTTACTCCCACTAACCTTCAGATATATACACCGATCAATAATGTTTTCCTTAAATCCAAAAGAAGTAATGGTATTATGAAACTTAAGATACCATTGTCAGGAAGCTTGTTTAAGTCCATATATTGATTTCTGAAGTTTGCAAGCCAGGTGTTCTTTTCCTTTAATGGAGAAACCTTCAGGTTGATCCATATAGACTTCTTCCTCTAAACACCCATTCAGAAAAGCCATTTTCACATCCATTTGGTGCAATTCCAAATCATAATAAGCTACCAATGCCAAAATGATTCTAAGTGAGTCCTTCTTGGACACATGAGAGAAGGTCTCTCTATAATATATGCCTCCTTTTTGAGTGAAACCTTTGGCCACAAGTCTAGCTTTATGTAGTTCGACATTACCCTTAGAGTCACGTTTGGTCTTAAAGACCCATTTTCAACCAACTTTCTTGTATCCTTAGGGAAATTCAACAAGATCCTAGACTTCATTCTGGTCCATTGATTTCAATTCATCATTCATGGCATCGATCCATTTAGTAGAATCATTACTTTCTGTGGCTTGTGAAAATGAAACCGGATCCTTACATGTCCCTACATCAAAATCAGATTCTTGCAGACAAACCACATAATCATATGCAATAGTAGACCTCGTTTACCTTTGAGATCTCCTTAATACTTCTTCTGGTGGTCCTTCTTCCATCGGTTCATTGGTGACAGTCTCATTATGGAGTGGTGGTTCATTAATTTGTTGTTTAATGTTGTCAGGTTGTTCAACAATGATAGGGACAACAATTTCCTTTGAAGCCATAGGTAGAGGGACCTGTACCCAAACTTTTGTGATTTATCACTCCCACTGACTTCACCATTTTCAATGAATCTGGCATTACCGGTTTCTACAATTCTCATACTGTGATTTGGACAGTAAAACCTATACCCTTTGGATTTTTCAGGGTAACATATAAAGTAACCACTGATCGTTCTAAAATCCAATTTATTTTCATGTGGATTATGCAATCGAACCTCTGCTGGACAACCCAAAACATGCAGGTGTCTTAAACTCGGTTTCCTTCCTGTCCACAGTTCAAAAGGGGGTTTTGGAACTGACTTACTAGGAATCTGATTTAATAAGTATACAACAATGTTAAGAGCATGCATCCACAACGACTTGGGTAAATTGGAATTACTTAACATACTCCTAACCATATCCATTAAAGTACGATTACGTCTTTCTACCACACCATTCTGCTGAGGTGTTCCAGGCATAGTATACTATGCACAAATGCCATATTTTTCAAGGATTTTAGCAAATGGGCCAGGGAACTGCCCTGTTTCATCATACTTTCCATAGTATTCACCACCTCTATCAGATCTGATGATTTTCACTTTTCCGTCTAGTTGCCTTTCAACCTCAATAATATACACCTCAAGTGCATCCACTGATTGAGATTTTTCATGCAGCAAATAAACATAACCAGAACGTGAACAATCATCGATAAAGGTGATAAAATACTTTTCTCCACCAAAGGATGGATTGTCAAAAGGCCCAAAGATGTCTGTATGGATAATCTCAAGAAGCTTAGTACTTCTTGTGGCACTTTTTGTGGTGTGTTTGATTTATTTTCCCTTAATATAATCTATACACACTCCAAGATCAGAAAAACTAGGTTCAAGAGAATCCCATCTTTTACTAATCTAAGTAACCTTTCTTTGGAAATATGTCCCAACCTTTTATGCCAAAGGTATGAGGAATTTTCATTTGTGAGGATACGTTTAATACCAACATTATGATGCAGGGTAAGAACAGTTTCAACAAATTGATCATCAAGTTTTAATTTATACAAACCATCACAAAGAATACATGAACCAACAAAAGAGGTATTCTTAAACAAACTGAAGCATTTATTCCCAAAATTACAGGAGTAACCATCAATATCAAGTTTGGACAAGGAAATTAAATTTCTGGAAATAGAAGGAACATAAAGAGTCTGAAACAAATCCAAAACATGACCAGAATCTAGAAATAAACGATAAGTCCCAATGGCTCCAACTGGAGCTTTAACTCGATTTCCCATGAACAAAAAGTTTTCATTTGGATTTATGGTCTGGGTTGTAAGGAATCCATGCGAGGTATTTGAAACATGAGTAGTACCCCCAGAGTCAATCCACCAAGTATTAGAAAGAACTTTAGTTAGGTTTGATTCGAAACAAACAAAAATTAAATTCATACCTTTCTTTTCGAACCATTCCCTACGTTTTGGACAGTGTTTCTGATAGTGTCCCATTTTTTTACAGAAGTGACACTTATCACTGTTCCTTTCCTTCTTATAAGCCTGAGAACCATGATTAGGCTCACCAGCCTTGGGTGGTGTTCGTTTCATGCCCTTTCTAGGCTTTTTCCCTTTCCTTTTGGCTCCTTGATTTATGAAATGAACTGAATGTTGTCCATGCTTCTTAAGTCTTGCATCTTCTTGATTGAGTATACCAGCCAACTCATTCACATTCCACTTATCCTTAATAGTGTTATAGTGAATCTGGAATGGCCCATACTGAGGAGGTAAAGAGTTGAAAATAAATTGCACAAGAAAAAACTCATCCACTTTCATCTCAAGAGTCTTTAATTGAGCAACCAGATTTGTCATTTCAAGGACATTCTCATGAATCCCATGCGTACCATCAAACTTCATGGTGGTAAGTTTAGCCATTAGTGTCCCAGCAAGGGATTTGTCTGCAGTTCAGAAACGCTCTCCCACAGATTTCAGAAATTCTTTAGCACTGTCAGTTTCAGGAAGAGTTGACTTGATGTTGTTTGCTACAGTCATTCACATAAACTTAAGGCTTAGTCTGTTCGATCTTTCCCATGTTTTGAATATAATTTTTTCTTCTGCATTGCTGTCATCAGTAATAGCAGCCAGTTTCTTAGATTTAAGTGCTATATCTAGATCCATAACACCGAGGTGAAATTGACCGTGTTCTTTCCAATCTAAAAAATTCATTCCATTCAAAATCGGAACAGAAGAGGCATGCGAATGTAGCGAAATAGGAGCTGACACTGTAATCATAAATTCACGCTCACAATATTAATGCTACGAGTTATAAATAGTTTAACAAATAAGAAACATAAAAACACATGGTTAAACAGTAATAAACAATATTACCGTGACCTACCTTTGGGATAATCTTATGGTAAACTATTAACATTATGGTGATTTCCTTTCACCTAATATGATTGATTGATAAAATATTCACAACTAAGCAGTTCAAAACCTTTGGGTATCTGTACCAACCTCAATTGTGAATACCCACCAACCATCCTACCCCAATTAATTATTCTCTCAAAAATGGTGCACCTTTGGACCAACCTAATATTCTAGTGATTAAATAGTTGCGATTTGCAGAGTCATTATTTTAACACCGGGGAAACCAGTGTTAAATTTCGATAATTTGACTTGATATCTACAATCATTCTAGTTGGACCACTTTGGTGGCTACCAAACCATATCTTAATATAGATCTTAAATCAATATAATGACTCTGTACATTGAATCAACAGTAATGTGTTCAACGCAGACATATATAGCGAACATAAACTTCAATGTAGAAGTACGCTATGAATCCATTAGTCGGATACAAAATAAAAAAATGAAAAAATGAAAGTTCCTGAACACTGCTCTGATACCACATGTTAAATAAATTGTCAGACATTACCAACGCATTTCTGAAATAAACATCTGTAATTTATTAAAGGACCTGGAACTTTCAGGATCTTCACATATGTCATGTTAAGGCGGAAATAAAACAATACTTACCTGAATCCATTAATGCACAGATCTTGGACTTAATTAAAACCCGTTAACCGTTGTAGCTTCAAACTTCAGAACATAAATCTGGTTTCTCTCCCTTTCCCCTTTCTGATACGTTCTTTCAGACTGTGAGATGGGCATTCTGAAGGTTTTCTTATAGGCAGAGAGAGGACTGGTTTCCCCAGGATGGTTATACTCCACTGCCCACCATGGTAGGAGTTTCGAGACCATTCCCTAGATGTTTGGTATTCAAGACAAGAAAAGAATATGAACCCAGAAAAACGTAACCGCCTACCATACGCGTCTCTTCATATGGGTCGTTAAAATGACTGATTAAAATTAGTCTTACATTAGCCCTGCTTTGATACCACATGTTAAATAAATTGACAGACATTACCAACGCATTTATGAAATAAACATCTGTAATTTTTTAAAGGACCTAGAACTTTCTGGATCTTCACATATGTCATGTTAAGGCGGAAATAAAACAATGCTTACCTGAATCTATTAATGCACAAATACTGGACTTAATTAAAACCCATTAACCATTGCAGCTTCAAACTTCAGAACATAAATCCGATTTCTCTCCCTTGCCCCTTTTTGATATGTTCTTTCAGATTGTGAGATGGGTATTCTAAAGGTTTTCTTATAGGCAGAGAGAGGACCGGTTTCTCCAAGACGGTTATACTCCACTACTCATCATGGTAGAAGTTTCGAGACCATTCCCCAAATGTTTGGTATTCAAGACAAGAAAAGGATATGAACCCGGAAAATGTAACCGCCTACCATACACATCTCTTCATATGGGTCATTAAAATGGGTGATTAAAATTAGTCTTACATTCTCCCACTTGACACATATGATAACTTAATGTTAGAGTTTAACAAGGTAGACATTAGGCACACCATAAATCATATTCATCTTGACTTTCAGTCCGTCATCATAATACTATAACTAAGCAACCCACTATTGCGAGTCATGACAGTTCCATGTTAATAAAGAAACATAGTCCCTTCCATGTACTACAACATTAGTAACCTATTAAATATAGTCTATAAACGGGAAGTGTATTCATAAGGTCCAACAATAATGTCCCTCTTCAGAGACTATTCCTGTCATCATACATTTATTCTCATACATGTACGTACATATTTTAAACATGATTTATTAAACAAAAACACCTTTATTAAGATCTCAAAGTGTCAAATAAAACAAATAACATAATGCAATCCATCGCATAAAAGTAGCAACTATTATGTGCTACGTTCAATACCCATTCTATTGGTATGTTCCTTAAATGTTTTTGGTGGTAATCCTTTTGTCAATGGATCTGCAACCATAAGCAGTGTGCTTATGTGTTCAATTGACACTCATTGTTTCTGAACTTCTTCCTTGATGATAAAGTATTTCAATTCCATGTGTTTAGCACCATTAGAATACTTGTTGTTCTTAGAAAAAAATACAGCTGTAGAGTTATCACAATAAATTCTCAGCGGCTTGGAAATAGAGTTGACAACCCCAAGTCCTGAGATAAAATTCCGCAACCACAATCCATGAACCATGGCCTCAAAGCATGCCACAAATTCAGCTTCGATAGTGGATGAAGCAGTGATAGTTTTCTTCGCACTTTTCCATGATATTGCTCCTCCAGCTAATAGGAACAAATAACCAAAAGTGGAATTTCTACTGTCAACACACCCAACAAAATCTGAATCTGAGTAACCAATCACCTCTAGATTATCAGACCTCCTATATGTGAGCATGTAATCATTTGTTCCCTGCAAGTACCTCATCATTTTCTTTGCAACTTTGCAGTGATCCAGTCTAGGATTAATTTGGTATCTTCCCAACATACCAACTGCAAAACTGATGTCTGGTCTGGTGCAAGTCTGTGCATACATTAGGCTTCCTACTGTAGAAGCATAAGGAATTCCTTCCATCTGTTTTCGTTCCCATTCATTCCGTGGACATTTCATAAGGCTAAATAGGGGCAACACTAGCTGAACAATTCTTCATTCCAAATCTCTCTAGAACTCTTTCGATATAATCCTTCTGAGACAATCCTAACAATCCTCGTGATCGATCCCAGAATATTTCAATTCCTATCACGTAAGATGCCTCACCCATATCTTTCATTTCAAAATTCATAGAGAGAAACTTTTTGGTTTCATGTACTAAACCAAGATCACTGGTGGCAAGCATTATGTCATCAACATACAAAATCAGAAATATAAATTTACTCCCACTAACCTTCAGATATATACACTGATCAGCAGTGTTTTCCTTAAATCCAAAAGAAGTAATGGTATTATGAAACTTAAGATACCATTGTCGGGAAGCTTGTTTAAGTCCATATATTGATTTCTTAAGTTTGCAAGCCAGGTGTTCTTTTCCTTTAATGGAGAAACCTTCAGGTTGATCCATATAGAATTCTTCCTTTAAACGCCCATTCAGAAAAGAAGTTTTCACATCCATTTGGTGCAATTCCAAATCATAATAAGCTACCAATGCCAAAATGATTCTAAGTGAGTCCTTCTTGGACACAGGAGAGAAGGTCTCTCTATAATCTATGCCTCCTTTCTGAGTGAAACCTTTGGCCACAAGTCTAGCTTTATGTCATTCGACATTACCCTTAGAGTCACGTTTGGTCTTAAAGACCCATTTGCAACCAACTATCTTGTATCCTTTGGGAAATTCAACGAGATCCCATACTTCATTCTGGTCCATTGATTTCAATTCATCATTCATGGGATTGATCCATTTAGCAGAATCATTACTTTCTATGGCTTGTGAAAATGAAACCGAATCCTTACATGTCCCTACATCAAAATCAGATTCTTGCAGATAAACCACATAATCATCTGCAATAGTAGACCTCCTTTCACTTTGAGATCTCCTTAATACTGCTTCTGGTGGTCCTTCTACCATCAGTTCATCGGTGACAGTCTTATTATGGAGTGGTGGTTCATTAATTTGTTTTTTAATGTTGTCAGGTTGTTCAACAATGATAGGGACAACAATTTCCTTTGAAGCCATAGGTACAGGGACCTATACTCAAACTTCTTGGATAACCTCATTTTGTGATTTATCACTCCCACTGACTTCACCATTTTCATTGAATCTGGAATTACCGGTTTCTACAATTCTCATACTGTGATTTGGACAATAAAACCTATACCCTTTGGATTTTTCAGGGTAACCTATAAAGTAACCACTGATCGTTCTAAAATCCAATTTCTTTTCATGTGGATTATGTAATTGAACCTCTGCTGCACAACCCCAAACATGTAGGTGTCTTAAACTCGGTTTCCTTCCTATCCATAGTTCAAAAGGGGTTTTTGGAACTGACTTACTAGGAATCCGATTTAATAAGTATACAACAGTGTTAAGATCATGCATCCACAACGACTTGGGTTAACTGGAATTACTTAACATACTCCTAACCATATCCATTAAAGTACAATTACATCTTTCTGCCACACCATTCTGCTGAGGCGTTCGAGGTATAATATATTTTGCACATATGCCATGTTTTTCAAGGATTTTAGCAAATGGGCTAGGGCATTGCCCTATTTCATCATACTTTCCATAGTATTCACCACCTCTATCAGATTTGATGATTTTCACCTTTTCGTCTAGTTTCCTTGCAACCTCAGTAATATACACCTCAAGTGCATTAACCGATTGAGATTTTTCATGCAACAAATAAACATAACCATAACGTGAAAAATCATCAATAAAGGTGATAAAATACTTTTCTCCACCAAAGGATGGATTGTCAAAAGGCCCACAGATGTTTGTATGGATAATCTCAAGAAGCTTAGTACTTCTTGTGGTGTGTTTGATTTGTTTTCCCTTAATACAATCTATACACACTCCAAGATCAAAAAAATCTAGGTTCAAGAGAATCCCATCTTTTACTAATCTAAGTAACCTTTCTTTAGAAATATGTCCCAACCTTTTATGCCACAAGTATGAGGAATTTTCATTTGTGAGGCTACATTTAATACCAATATTATGATGCAGGGTAAGAACATTTTCAACAAATTGATCATCAAGTTTTAATTTATACAAACCATCACAAAGAATACCCGAACCAACAAAAGAGGTATTCTTAAACAAACTGAAGCATTTATTTCCAAAAGTACAGGAGTAACCATCAATATCAAGTTTGGACAATGAAATTAAATTTTTGGAAACAGAAGGAACATAAAGAGTCTCAAACAAATCCAAAACATGACCAAAATCTAGAAATAAACGATAAGTCCCAATGGCTTCAACTGGAGCTTTAACTCGATTTCCCATGAACAGAAAGTTTTCATTTGGATTTATGGTCTAGGTTGTAAGGAATCCATGCAAGGTATTTGAAACATGAGTAGTATCCCCAGAGTCAATCCACCAAGTATGAGAAAGAACTTCAGTTAGGTTTGATTCGAAACAAACAAAAATTAAATTCATACCTTTCTTTTCGAACCATTCCCTACGTTTTGGACAGTCTTTCTGATAGTGTCCCAATTTTTTACAGAAGTGACACTTATCACTGTTCCTTTCCTTCTTATAAGCCTGAGAACCATGATTAGTCTCACCAGCCTTGGGTGGTTTTTGCTTCATGCCCTTTCTAGGATTTTTCACTTTCCTTTCTGCTCCTTGAGTTATGAAATGAATTGAATGTTGTCCATGTTGCTTAAGTCTTGCCTATTCTTGATTGAGCATACCGACCAACTCATTCACATTCCACTTATCCTTAATAGTATTATAGTGAATCTGGAATGGCCCATACTGAGGAGGCAAGGAGTTCAAAATAAATTTCACAAGAAAGAACTCATCCACTTTCATCTCAAGAGTCTTTAATTGAGCAACCAGATTTGTCATTTCAAGGACATTCTCATGAATCCCACACATACCATCAAACTTCATGGTGGTAAGTTTAGACATCAGTGTCCTAGCAAGGGATTTGTTTGCAGTTCAGAAACTCTCTCCCACGGATTTTAAAAATTCTTTAGTACTGTCAGTTTCAGGAAGAGTTGACTTGATGTTGTTTTCTACAACCATTCGCATAAATTTAAGGCTCAATTTGTTCGATCTTTCCCATGTTTTGAATATAAATTTTTCTTCCGCACTGCTGTCATCAATAATAGCAGCCGGTTTCTCAGATTCAAGTGCTATATCTAGATCTAGAACACCGAGGTGAAACTGAACCTGTTCTTTCCAATCTAAAAAATTTATTCCATTCAAAATCGGAACAGAAGAGGCATGCCAATGTAGTGAAATAGGAAATGACACTGCAATCATAAATTCATGCTCACAATATTAATGCTACGAGTTATAAATAGTTTAACAAATAAGCAACATAAAAACACATGGTTAAACAGTAATAAACAATATTATCGTGACCTACCTTTGGGCTAATCTTATAGTAAACTATTAACATTATGGTGATTTCCTTTCACCTAATAGGACTGATTGATAAAATATTCACAACTAAAAAGTCCGAAACCTTTGGGTATCTGTACCAACCTCAATCGTGAATACCCACCAACCATCCTACCCCAATGGTGCACCTTTGGGCCAACCTAATATTCTAGTGATTAAATAATTGCGATTTGCAGAGTCATTATTTTAACGTCGGGGAAACCAGTATTAAATTTTGATAATTTGACTTGATATCTACAATCATTCCAGTTGGACCACTTTGGCGGCTGCCAAACCGTATCTTAATATAGATCTTAAATAAATATAATGACTCTGTACATTGAAACAACAGTAATGTGTTCAACGCAGATATATATAGCGAACACAAACTTCAATGTAGAAGTACACTATGAACCCATTAGTCGGATACAAAAAATAAAAAAATAAAAAAAAATTGACATCTGTAATTTATGGAAGGGCCTGGAACTTTCAGGATCTTCACATATGTCATGTTAAGGCAGAAATAAAACAATACTTACCTGAATCCATTAATGCACAAATCATGGACTTAATTAAAACCCGTTAACCGTTGCAGCTTCAAACTTTAGAACAAAAATCCGGTTTCTCTCCCTTGCCCCTTTCTGATACTTTCTTTCAGACTATGAGATGGGTATTCTGAAGGTTTTCTTATAGGCAGAGAGAGGACTGGTTTCCCCAGGACGGTTAGACTCCACTGCCCATCATGGTAGGAGTTTCTAGACCATTCCACAGACGTTTGGTATTCAAGACAAGAAAAGAATATGAACCAGGAAAAACGTAACCACCTACCATACGCGTCTCTTCATATGGGTCATTAAAACGATTGATTAAAATTAGTCTTACATTTATTCCTTAACTCCTCTTCCATATCCATGGCCTTCATTATTCTCTCGTCACCCTTCTCTTGTTGGGCCCTTTTACTAGCCTATTATTATTCTTGTGTACTACTACGCATCAATTTCTTTCGTTGTTATTGGAACAAGCTTTTCTTTTCTTCTTGGTTTTCCTCAAGCATCAACAACTATCGAGCATTTTTCGTGTTTTCCATTACCTCTTCATAGCTTATCTCCCCTCGAAATATGTTCTCCTCCTCATTCAGGTCATGTTGGAAAGTAGATATGATGTTCAGGATTTTGTAATGTTAAGTTATTAACACCCTGAGATCATGATTTTTGGGAGTTCTTGTGCATAAAATCATTCCTTTTAGGGCTTCTACTTTCTTCTTGGCATGCGAAATATTTAGCAGTGTGAAGCTTCCTATGTTGATTTGGAACTTGGGGAAAATCCTTTTATTATTGGCTAACAATGCTTTAGCAATACCAACTTCAATGGTGTAGCATACCCACTAACTAAATCAAAATTTTCCGGACCTCTGTTGGACTCGAACCCTTAAATAACCATGGAGACCCAACGCCCACTGGCTCTTTCTCTTTTCTTCCCCATCCTCAGGTGATTGCGGGTCATGGTCGCGGTTCAGTTTGAACGTAGTGCCTATTTGTATTTCGCGCTCTGGCACTGTAGTAATGTCCAAACATTAGACTCTGCAACCACTGAACCCTGACAGGGCTAGCAACTGGCCAATGGGGTCGAATCCCTACTGGTTTTGCAATTGGCAAATAGGAACAAATCTCAACAAGAGTGGAGATCCGCCAATGAGAACAAGCCCCGTCGCGCGTTTGGGTGTAATACAGATGGCGAGAGGGAAACACGACATGGTGGTCGTCATGACAGGGAGGGGTCCCACTTCACACACCACACTATTCTGGACCCCCCCCCCCCCCNCGTCCAGATCTGCTCGCCGCTTATCTTAAAACATATCCATGTTGTGGCTTAAGTCAACGTCTTGTTTCCACATCTAACGGTCAGGTCAGACTCGAAGATCCTCCAAAAGAATCTCTCCTATCCACCAGCGTTTTGACACTCGTGATTTCCCAACAATTTGGTTCACCAATCCCCAAATATCGATACGCTCCTCTGCTGCCTTAGACTCCCGGGCTAATTCTTTAATCCACGTGACCTCTATCTCATAAGATCGCAGCCTTGTCCCTCATCGGGGTTTCGAGGTTTTCAATGCCAAAGTGCATATGTCCACGGAATTCCCGATTCCACAAATCCCGACTCTCCGGTTTGTTGACAGCTGGCCCCTCATGGTGGCGCTATCCTCCTTCTCTGATGTGCGGACAACTAGCCCCCACTCATCAGGATTTCGCGTTTCACGATTCCAAAGGGCACCGATAACTTGTCACCGGGATCTCCGATATCCTGATGAGCCAAACTTTGATGGACGACCTCCTCATCGAGACTTTCCCCGATGGCCTAGATCTCTGCCACGCGTCCCCACAAACGGGCGGCTCTGATCTCATCGGGATTTCGAGACTTGTGATGTCCCAACCCCTTCGACCTCAAGAACTCCGATTTCCCGATGCCGAATATCCCAACTCTCTGTAGATTTCTGACACGCGTCCCAAACAGATGGATGGTCCAGATGAACTCTCGGAGTTCGCGACTCATCACGTCCCGATTCCCTCAACTTCAGGATCTCTGATATGCCGATGGCCAATATCCCGACTCTTTCCGGATTCCTGACACCTGTCCTAAAGGGGGACGGTTCAGGTTAACCCTCGGGCTTCACCAAACACCAATCCGAAAGGCACTTACCTGTCCGATCCGACGGCTGATGGGTAATCGGACCAAGATCTAACGGTCTAGATCCGTTCTTTCTGCGCACACTCTAGAGACTAAACTCCGAGCATCTTAACCTGATCCAACGGCTGACGGGATTTCTGATGAGATCCAACGGCTTAGATTGTCCCACCTTATGCATTCCTCCACTACTTCGTGGATGTGGAAAGATCAATGGTCCAAATGTTCTCTGGGGTTTTTTGAATCTACGATCCCAATTTCCTCGTTGTTCACGCAGATAGAGGGAAAAAGAGCAAGGTTTGTAAAGCCCTCATTACTCTCGTCAATCTAACGGTCGTTAATGGCTATGGGTCACTCGACGAAATCTCATTCGTTGATTTGTTACATATCCCTACACTGCTACCTCGGAACCTTAAGAGGGTCATTCCTCCTCGTATAGGGTTAATAAGACTTGTGCGTTCAAGCCCCTTTTCTGGGTTCTTGGTGAACCTTTCTAAGGAGGGAAGGTCTCTGCGACGAGATCCACTCTGGGCATCCCTGGAAATGGGTAAGGGAAAGAAACATCCTGAGAATGGGCTGGGAGCCTAACTTAGCTCAACCTAGGCATAAATAAAATTGCTTTGTCCACGTACATCATGTGTGGTTTCCTCGGTTATGAGCATATATCTATCCATTCTTATCAAACACTGCACATATATTCTTACATAGAAATCATTCACAATTTCACAGTTCTATGAGCGCACACACACACACACACACACACACACACACACACACACACACACATATATATATATATATCAGTCTATGAATTTGAAGATGCAATATGTAAAACACTTATCAGAAATAACACCTGAAGTGGGTGCGACTACTGAGAGGGGTCCTCGTTTCCACCCAACCATAGGCTCAACGACTCCCAACGGATTTACCACTAGCCACCCCCGAGCTGAGACCGCAATGCTCTGAGACTGCATCTCTCTGTCTGCCAGTGACCAGGAGCAAAGGTTGCAATCCTTCCTCTCTGCTATCACTCACTCTGTGTAATGCCAGAGTTCCCTTCGCATCTACCCTCCTAATCGCTTCTGCCATACGCCTTATCCTCTCGCGAGGTTACGTGTGGCATGATTACCCTCACGCCGATCAGGCCTGACGACTCTACGGATGGGCGGTTCACCATCCCATACCTCATCAAGCCATCTGCCTACCAGCCTGTGAGGCATTGAATTTCAGGGCCAGCGAGCCGCTTTTGGTTCTCCGGGCCAGTGGAGTCCAAATATGGTATTTAATTCTCGGTGGAAGTTAACGCCACCTTTTCAGGTGCCTTCCACCGCCATCGTGGTCTCTTTTTCTGCACAT